>WBMZ01011336.1:0-78512 GCA_013400975.1 Atrichornis clamosus
GTGTTTGGGGACACCCTGCCGTGCTCAGGGACCTGCACATTTGATCTGCATTTGAGCTGTTCCATGGCTTCCCATTCCGAGGTGCATTCCTAAAGCAGCACATCCAACCCAGCCTTTTCATCCGTCCAGCTCCTCGGCAGCCCCTGTGAAATCCCTCATTTATCTTTCCCACCAGGCTCAGTTTGTGATCCTTGAATCCATCGGCCCCCTCCAGCTCCTCCTGGACAACAAATCCCTGTTTATCCAGCAGTGGTGTTTTATTGGCAGAGCTGCTTTCCAGCCCCTGCAGACGCGAGGTGCAAATGAAGCAGCTCTTCACACGTGCCAGCCAAGAAACACAGCCCTTTGCTCTCAGGTGCAAGGAGCTTCCCTTGGAGCCGTTTTTGGGAGGCTTTTGGGGAACAAGGCAGCCATTCAGCCTTGGATTGGGATGTTTGTCAGCACATGAAGCAAGGGGAGGAGAAATGAAGGCTGAATCCCTATCATCATCACACGATAACTCGGCTAAGCAGCTCCTAAACCAGCCCACAGTGGGATGTCCACCTGCTCCCTGCAAACCAAAACCCCGGGAAGAGCAGGAGTGGGAAAAAAGTGGGCACATAGCTTGTAAAAAACCATGCCAGGTGAAAATATTCCCTTTGCAGGAAGGCACAGCAGCTCAGATTAAGGAGGGAGGAGAAGCCGCCTCCCAAAGCTCAACATCCACTGTTCAGTTTTCCCATCAACCCGAAGAAACTCAGCTCCCTGAATTCAATCAACCCAAACATTTCCAGCCCCTCTGAGCACCTCTCCTCATGGATACTGAACTCTTCTATTTCATTACCAGCCTTCCAGCAAGCAGGAAAACAAGGGAGTCTCCAGAGGACAAATGCCCAGCTGATCAAGAGCTGAACTCCTCCAGTGGTGACCGGCTCAGCCCCGGCCCCGGGAACGTGGCCATCATCAGTAATTAAAAGGGAATGGGAAGGAGACACGGAGGAACTGAGCAGATTTCCCTGCAGGCACCTGGAGGTTTCCACTGCTGCTGCTGTGCTGTCAGGCACCAGCCCTCAGCTGGGCAGGTGAGCTCAGGTGAGCGTCTGCAAGGGAATGAATTCATCCTGGTTCTGCCTCTGCACACCAAAGCCAAAAACACCAGCAAAAAACACCCCTCAGCTCTAATTTAACAACTTGGAAGGATAACTTCACACTGCTGGAGAGGGAAAATCCACAGGGGTCAGCTGTGTGGTGGGAAAATGGACACGGGTGTGAAGAGAATATTGGACAGCCTTTCCTCTGCCTGTGATCCAGTCTCCTGGAGGGATCTGAAGGTGCAGAGTTCTAAAGACAACTGGCACCCTTGGAGGGACTACAGAGCACCACAAACGTTCAGAGGTGTTTATTTTATACCACACCACATTTAAACACGTTTTAATTATCAATGCTTTGCACTGAGAACTGGGTTTTGCTAATTAGGGCACAGAAAGAGGCGTGGGTGACATCCCAGCGACTCCACACAGCATCCCCACTCCTGCAGCTGGGACAGGTGACACCAGGGGGAGGAACGGGAGAAGCAGGATTCCTAACTGGAAAGCTGGCACACTGGGAATCCCCAGGAAAAGGTTCTTGGGATTTTCAGTGCATGCACAACACCAGTGCTGAGGTGAAAGGTGAAGAAACAGTGCCTGTGGAATGAAGATCTTCCCTACCGCACTCCTTGTCTCCCACAGGAAATACCCCAAGTTTTCTCTCTCCCACCTGATGTGCAAATTCAAGGCCTGGATTTGTCCTTTCAGCCTCAGGAGGAAAGAATTCCCTCCCCTGCCCTGTTTTACTCCGAGTTCAAACCAATCTCACTCACCCCTCTTCTGCATGAAGATGAAGAGGTCATCCAGGAACTCCTTCCGCTCAGGATCGCTGTCCAGTTCATAGAGCTGGGGGGAGACACGTCAAAGTGAGGGCACAATCCACGAGGAGACGGAAAATAAAGGGATATTGGCTTCTTCCAGGGTGGTGTTTGCACTGGGGGAGTGAAGGAAACCACAGGCCAAGAGGGAAAACAAGCGAAGTTCCCGAGGAACTTGGTGGCCACCGCTGCAGTGACAATTTGGGGACCCTCGGCACGCCCTGCCCTGCTCAGCCCCTCAGAACTTATCCAGGCACAAAGCCTGGCATTCTGAAGGGAACAGGACTCCCAGAGTCACTCCGGTTGGGAAAGATCTCCAAGATCACCAAGCCAAACCTCATTTAATGGCACGGCTCCAGAGCGGGGTTTGAAGGCACTGGGAAGCAAAGGGGGCAGAAATGGGGATGAGCTGGAAAAGGAAAAGGACACAACCAGAAGGGAGGTGACAGTGCTTTGGGGCAGAGCAATGGCACCTTCGTGGCACCAGGGAGGTAAAACTTCCCTGCAGCTTCTCCTGCACTCACAATTCCCTCCTCCAGGGATCGTCGCGTTAGTGCCAAACTCCCAGTGCCTCGAAGGAGATGAAAGGACAGAGCTTTCCTGGGTGCCTGGCAGGGAAGGCTCCTCCAAAGAAACCAAAAGCCTTCAGAAATATCAGAACCCAGCCTAAAGTCAATTCGCTGCTGAAATAACTTTTACCAGAAGGCTTAAAACCCCCAAGCAATTAAAATAAAGTTCCACAGGCAGGGTATCCCAAAAGAGAGGAACTGAGCATTATCCCTTGGGTTTTCAGAGGGGACAGGCACAAGTGTCACCTTACAACCACTTCTGGAGCAGCAAAATCTAATTTTCACCTCTCAGGAACCCTGGGAGGCCAGGAAGTGCCAGGCTGGAGTCAGGCTCTCTCTGAGATGCAGGGGGATACAGAACAAGACAATGCTGGACATGAAGAATTTAATTCCTTCTCCTGTTTTCTCGGAGGAACAATCCTGCACTGCTCCATGGGAACTTTTTTTGCTGGCTGTAGCTACTCTTGTGGAGCAGCTCAGCAGAACAGCAAAGATTCCTTGGGAAATACAAATTTTAGCCTCTCTGTGAGCACTGCGACTACTTGGTGTCCAACCAGTCCAAAGGAGAGGGGCTTTGGGGGCTGATTTCCCGGGAAGCTCTGCTCTGTCACCCAGCTCTGGGAACAGAACACCCTGGTGTTTGCAGAGCCCTGGAAGAAAGAGCTGCCTTGGTTTAAAATGAATCCCTCCAGCTGCTGTGACACATGCAAATCCAGGAGCACAGGATTCCAGGAAGAAAATGTTCCTCTCCCAGCTGGAAAAAGCGTGGACTGAAGTTTTTGCACATCCAAAGTCTGGTTATTAATTGTGAGTTCAAACTATCCCGGTGCAAGGCAATGAAACAGCCCCAAATTGCCGGACAAAGCCGTTTTCCTACAAATTCTTTCCAGAGGAATAGCGAGGGCTCCGGAGCCACCCTCCGTCATGGATCAGGGGAGATTTCCCCAAATTCCCCCCTTCCCCGAAGTCCCCATGACCAGACTGACCTTGGCAAAGTCTCGGGAGATTTCTCTTCCTCGGCACCCGTCGCCTTCGTCGCTCCAGGTCACGCTGCCGTTCTGGGGAGGGAAAGGGAAAGGATGAGAGGATTCCCAGGGAAAGCCTGAAAAGACACAGATTTGGGCACAAACACATGGAACAGCAGCTGCTGGCTTAGCCCAAGGTGACAAGATGGGGGCATTTTTGTTTTTGTCAGAGCACGTTTCCCTGGAATCTCTCACACAAAACGGGAAGTGGCATTTCACCTTCCAGCCACATTCCCTCAGCTCCCAAGAGAAGGAAGCCAATTCCTCTGTAGCAGGAGCTGTGCTGGAATGATGTTCAACACCTACAGAGGTTCTGCTTCTGCTCCCCACGTCCACCTTTTCTCCAAGGGCACATCCCAGAGCCCCTGGTGAAAGGCGCAGGGGGGGCCATTTTTCCATTCTCCAGGTGACTCCCAACACACCTGGAAAAGCCCTGCTGTCCTCCCCGTGCTCACCTACAAAACCAAGGCCAGAAGGAGGGAAATAATCCCCCTGGAAAGCTGCTTGCCAGCCTAGGTACCCTCACTCCTGGGAGGATGTGGATTTTCCCCAGAGAAATGGAAAGCTCGGCTTTGCTGGATTAAGGTTCATTCTTAGGCATTAAAAGGATTAGTCTGGTTAGGCCCTATTCCACTTGGTAAATCACCATCCTGGAATGATCAACCAGAAGCTCCAGCTCTATGGCAGGACCAGGACGATCCTGACATAAATTCAAGCATCCTGAAAGCATCAACTCCATAAAAGTTCCAGGCCAGCACGTGCTGGAAAGAGGAAAGCAGAGCCAAATCCACCCGGTGAGGCAGCCCTGACAAACACGTGGATAGGAAAGGTTTCAGCACCCCCAAACCCATCCCCTGGGAATTCGGGAGGTGCTCCAGTACCCAAAATCCCGGAGTCATCTGGCTGTGACACACACATTGAATTAGGAAGACGAATTGCTCTTGTCAAGGCCGGGCAAAGCTCCATTCCCCGATCCGAACACCCGGAATGAGCTGCCCTAATGCCTGCTGATTTAGTTTGAGCCAGTAATTCCTGCTGGAAAGTCAATTATCCAGTGAGTCCCATCAACTGAGAGATATTTAATGGGGGATTATTGCCACTTCTGTTATGTCAGCTGTTTATTACAGCAGATCAATTCCCAGCCCTCTCCAGGAAGGGATCTGAAGAGAGGGTTTGTTCACTGGAGGATTCATCCCGGTGTCCTTTCTCCTGGAGCCTCTCTCTCCAGCAGAGATTAACCCCACAGTTTTTTGGTTAATTATGGGAGCATCCAGCTGCTCCTAAAGCCCCACTGACTGTTCACTCGGATCAAACCTCTGAGCACAGGCAGAATCAGACACAGGGGAAGAGAAAGAGGCGGCAGGTATTTCCCATTCCCGATTTTACACACTCCAAGGCACAAGGATTTGTGACGGTTCAGCTTTCTGAGCCTCTTCTTCAGCTGTTTCCTTCCCAAGTTTGTATTTGGATTTAAGTCCAGAGGGAAAAGCTGCTCGTGGGTGCTCCTAGCAGCGAGCCACTTGCTTCCAGAGGGAATTCTGGTCATGCTGAGAGCTTATTCCGCTACATTTGAGGACAGGGACAAGAAAGAAGAGGCTTAAAGGAGACAATTCTCTCCTGCCAGTGGCTTTGAACTTGGGATAATTTCCAGGAATAAAACTTACAAAGGGGCTAGAGACTCTTTAAAAGATACAAAGTTAAACGGAACAAGTTCTGCTTGGCCTGTGCGAAGAAGAAGGGTAATTAGAAAAGAATGACAGATAATAAGCAGAACCAATCCATCCTCCTTCCCACAGCTCCATCCTGAGATCTCGGGAGCACAGGAGCGATGCTCCTCCACACCTCCCAGGGGAAAAGGAGCTTAAAGTGAGCTGAAGCCATCCGAGTTTGGCCATATGTCCACAAAAGCAGCAGAGATGGATCTCACCTGGCGTGACACGGAGTGATCCGAGGTGAGGGGCGCTGGGCAGCATCAGCACTTCCTCCTGCTGGAGCTGCAAAGGTTTCAGGCCACTTCCCACTTCCCACTTCCCACGTGAAGCTGCCAGAGGGGATCAGGAGAGGGCTGCTCACCCACCCCGGTGCGAGTGGTGGGAGATGGGATGGAGCACAGGGCCGGTTTGGGGAGCAGAGCACGGAATGCCAGCTCAGCAGCAAGGAATAAAGCTGTGTTTATCCACAGAATATCCAGGCCTTTCTCAGGCCTCAGCCTGGATCTGGAGGGAATATTCACCAGAACCTTTGGGGCCGTGCAAAGGCCTCAGCCAATTACACCAAATGTCAGCTGTGATCCCAGCGGAGACCCAGCACAGGTAAATCACCAAAGAGCTCCAGAGGGGCTCCGTATGCAGGATAAACTCCATTCTGCCCAGCATGAGAGCTCAGTAGGAGCTTTGGATCAAGCTTCCTTGCCATTCCTGCTTGGAAAACAAAGTTCCCCTATGCTGAGCAGCCTCCTCCGGAGGAACGGCAGGAGAAATCAATATATCCCCACCAGTCATTAAAAGACCTTTGTATAAGCCAGGCAATAGTGGCAGGCAGGAAAAAACACTGCTCGGAGAGGCAAGTCCTGTTCCCTGCCTCTCCCTCCACCCCTCTGTATCCAGGGAATTTGCTGATGTTTGACAAACGGCCCTCGCGGTGCCACAGGCAGGAATTTCTCCGCCTTCTCGCAGGAAAAGGCAGTGGAAGCGGCACTGGACGTGCTCAAAGCCCTGATGCAGAGGCTGAGAGGGAAGGCAGAGCTGTCAGGAAGGGCTGCCCACCTTCCCAAGCTGCTGGCAGAGCCATGGATCCTTCCCTGTGCTGCAGACACCTCGGAGCCCCCCCGGGCCACCCCCTCCCCACGAGGCTGCAGGCCTGGCTTCAGGAGCAATTATATCCAGACCTATTTTAGGATTACTCCCTAACCACCTGGAATATCTTATTAGAGGGAAGCTCAGATGTCCAGAGCAATTTTGGTTTCCAATCCCACACTGGAGTTAACCCTGAGTGGCTGAGCAGATGGAGGAGGAGATGTCAAACACTTCCCCATTCTTTGGAGGACAAAACCCTTCCAAACAAGAGGAATAAAAACTTCTGCCACGAAACTCAAACTCATTCTGCACCTCCTCACTGCAGAGCTCCACTCTGGACACAGGTTTTAGGCCAGGAATCTGCTGAAATATCCACTCAGAGACGAGGCTGAACGTTCAAGGAAACCCCTCCCCTGCCCCGTGGGTTGACTGAAAGCTCCGAGTCAATGGAAAGGGACAGGGGCAGCAATTTCAGGATTATCAGAGAATCCACAGAAATTCCTTTTGTGGGCAGAGTTAAGCCTTAGGAAGTGAAACAGATGCTATTAGAAAGAAAACTGTTGTAGTACAAAACGCTGATAAGATCAGGGCTGCTGCCCCGAGCTGCAAGTTCTCAGGCAGCGAGAGCCAGGCTGTAATTACTGCCCACACCAGCTCCCTGCAACGGGAACCAACCCTTCCCAGCCTTCCTAATCACAGAGCTCCATTCAACACCCCCAGCTTCAAAGACAGGCTTTGAAAACATTTTAGTGATGTCAGGAATGGCAGGGAGGATGGGCAAGGGAAGGAAAGGGCTGAAGTTTAACCGATTAATTACCCTTTTTTTATTAAGTTCCTTTTACGTGTTCCCGGCACCGACGCTCTGCCAAACAGGAACCTGCTTCCTCATCCTTAAGGAAGAGCTGGGCTCTCTGGGAATGGCTCCTGTTCCCAAATATTCAGAGGAATTAAGCAAAACTTGAGTGACAAGAAGATCTGTTTGGTGCAGGAAGAGGAATTGTCACTGCCAGCCCAGAGCCACTGACTTACCCTCGAGTGAGGAAAACACAAGGGCAAGGAAACAACACATTCCAGCTCCTTCCACCTCCCATCTCCAGCTTGGCTTTCTAGGAATTGGCACTGAAGGAGACAAGCTGCTACTATTCCTATAAATAAGTGTAGCACCTGAAAAAATCCTAAAATGAGCCGTATCTTCCCCAGGATATAAACGTGTTCCTTTTCCTGCCTCCGGATCCAGCACGGCCACTGCAATCTAACTCACCTATGGAATTCCTTCCGGAGATGAAGAGCTGAGGGAATTCTCCGACCCTAAACCATGAATTTCAAGAGAACTGGCAAATTAGGAATTCACATCTGTCCCTATAGCAAAAGAAACACCAGGTATTTACTCCCAGCTATGAATGAAAAATCTCCTCCCACTGCATCATAAAGGGAAATACCCAGTGAGACACAAAAGGACCTGAAAATCCAACCCTGGGAATCTGAAATAACCACGAGGCAAACCCCACAGTGTGAAATGCCACTGTTTTATCCCTGGGACCTTCCCCCTGCCTGGATTAAGGAGTCTCTCCTGAGCAATACCTCCACACACCCCACTGGAGGCACATACTTAAGGTTATGGAATCCCAGCCACTCATTCCTGGACCCTGGAGCAAAAGCACAGTAATTATTTTAAGCTGACTTATCTTAATAAACACTGTGACCTCTGCGAAAGTTTAGGTCAGGATTTTCAGGAATGGCTGGTGATTTCTGGGAACCTGCCATGAGACATCCCCGACAACCAGGGCACAAACCATTCCCGGGACATCCGGTGCTTCACGGACACTCACCCTGCTCCACGGAAAAAGGCATCAATTCAGCTGATGCCTGAAACCCTTGGATTGATTTTCCCATTCCTGACAAAACTGCTGGTGCTGCACAGCAGCCTCGACGGGACGGGAGGAAGCAGCACCAAGGTGTGCTCCCGCCTTCCCCGCTCAGCTTTCCCAGGAAACCAGCGGCACCCCCAGGCGCTGGGAGCACCCAACACCCACCCATCCACCCAAACCAACACTGAATTAAGCCCTCATTTTCCTCCAAAGGCAGGCAGCGCCCAACGCCCTTTTCCAGGAGCTGTGATGGATTCCAGGGGATTCCGGAGGGCTGGAGGAGCCAGCAGAGCATCCCCCCCAAGCAATTCCTTCTCTCAGACACCTCCACTCCCTCAGAGTTTGGTGCTGACAAGATTCCCTGAGCCAGCAGCCCTGTTCTACAATTATTTCCTTGGCTCTCCGGGATCAAACAGAAGTGGCTTCATTTTCCTGGTGGCTCCCACCTTTCTGCCATCTCCATGTCCCAGGCAATCCTAGCCTTGTCCCAAGGGACATTTTCCTCCAGGGACACGGCTTTCAGAAGAACAAGCCACGCTTGAAAGAAGAAATGAAGTGGCTTTTCCCCCCAGTTCCATAAGCACCAGCCGTTCTGTATCCCAGGAATACTCCTGGAGCAGGGTACAGGACTGGTTGTTGGCCTCCAGCTCAACTGAAGCTAAAAAGGAGAGATTAGTTCAGGAATATTTTGGAAATAAACTGGAGAAGGTAGGCATTTCTCTGTGTTATCCTGGTTTTTCTGCCCATTAAAGACAAAGAGCAGAGAAAAAAGCTCATCCCTTTAAAATATGCTTTGAAATTAAAGGTAGTGGAGAATTAAGTGGCCAGTCCACAGTTTTCCACACGACTCTCCCCTTTTCCTGTCATGCCAGGCCCCCAGCTTTATTCCCCATCTATCCCCCTGCTCCCCAGCTCTGAACTGGGAATCAGCAGCTCCATTTTTACCCTCTGGAATGCTGGGGAGCACAACCACGTTGACCTGCAAGATTTACCCTGCCCAAGGGGAATATTCTGCACCAGGATCACCAACTGGCCTCGTGGGCACAACATCCCAAATAAATCCCATCCTTCACCTGCTAAACTGGATCCAAGTCACTCCATCTCCAATGGCTGTGCCAGGAGACAACCCTTTGGGAACCTGCTCATTTCTGCCATGCTTTCCCAGCACCCAGAGCTGCCAGAGCACAGCACACTCCTGCTATTCCTTTATAATCCACTCCTCGACTCGGTGTCCAGGGATTCCTCTGATTCCTTCCTTTCCTGTCTGCCTCTCCAGCAGTAAAGCAGATTAACACAGCAGCAGGAGTTTTTATTTTAGTTTTTCTTGCTGAAAAATAAAGAAAAAGTGGCCTGAACCCAGACCAAGCTGCTCCTCCCAAAATACTTGTTTAGTGCAGGAAGGGGCTAAAGCACACGATGCCAATTGTAGAATAATGTTTTATTCCATTTTTTCCCCTCTTCCACACTGGCTAAGACCAGCTCTGACTGGTTTTATGGCCATTGTCCTTCCCAGAACGACCAGTAAGATCTGCAGGGCTCTCCCAACAGGAGCAAGAAGCACCAGCTGAGCAAGAAACAAAACCAAGCACAGACTAAGCCAGGGTTATTTGGCTTTTTAAAGAAAGTGATCCCTTAAGACCCAAGCCCTGCCTCCTTTTCTCCACGCAGAGCCCTGAAAGAGGAAGTTTCCACCACTCCCAGCCAGTAAATTCTGAAGCAATGGCCCCTGACCGACAAACCCACCTCATTTCCCTCCAGGAGCTTGAGCAACTCCCTTTTCTCCACCCAGCCCCTCTTGTGAAGCAAACAGAGAAAAACCAGCAGCAAGTGCAGCTTCCCCTGCCTGTTTTACAGCCCCACCAGTCCAAGTGCCATTCCCGGAGCAGCTCCTGCCACGTGCATTGCTGGGGGAACACCCACCTGCTTTGCAGGAACAGCTGGGTAGGAAAAGACCCCAGTAATCCACTGAAATACCCACTTACAGCAAAGGAAATAATTCCATGATCCTCTGGCACTCCTGTACAAGGAGCAGCAATTCTTCAGTCAAACATGGAATTAACCTCCTACGAGGCAGCAGCAATTTGGCTCCTTCCTTCCTTTCTTCCCACACATGAAATATAAAGTGACTCTTACTCCCAGGATCAGGACACATTTCCCTGCCTGCCCACACCACCACCCAGGAATCCAAAGTTCCAGGATCCCAGAAACCTGACACAAAGGGGCTGCGGATGTCGGATGAGAAATAACTCGAGTGAGATGTCAGCAGGGAAGCCTGCACCAAAAATGAATAAACCAGGCTCTTCCATTGGGAATACCTCACAAATCCCTCCCCACCAAGGTTCTCACAGACCGGGGGTTCCTCTATCCCAAGCCGGAAATCCGTAAAGCCAACTTCTTGCGGAATCTCTTTATAAAGGAGAGCGCACCAGGGAAGCATCGCCTTCCTCCGCACTCCCCAAGTGCTCGCAAGGCTACAAGCTGCTCCGGTTGAGCGGATACGGCGACTTTTGGGAGGAGGGAACGTGGCACTGACCTGTTTGAGCTGCTCGTCCAAGCGCCAGGCGGGGCGCGCTGCCGGGGAGCCGGAATGCGGCTGCTTGGCCGTGTCTTTGCCCTGCTCCTCCCTGCCCTGCTGTGCCCCCCGCGGCTGCCCCGCCGCCGGGACCGGGCCGGAGGCGGAGGCCACTCTTTGGTTGGGATGGGCAGCTTTGGGAGCACGGAAATACTTGAGAGCGGAGCAGCTTTCTTTCCCGGTCACGTCAGTGCTGTCCTCCAGCTCGGCGCCTTCTTCTTCTTCTTCCTCCTCCTCCTCGTCTTCGTCTTCCTCTTCCTCCTCCTCGTCGTCGTCCGGCTCGGAATTCATGCTGCTCTGATCGAACGGCCGGGCAGCTCCGGCCGGAGCGGGGGCTCTGGCCAGGGGGGACAATGTCCCCGGGGTGCGTCCTGCCAGGCCGGTGCGGGGCTGCAGCGGGATCTGCGGCGGCGGGAACGGCACCTGCGCCTCCCGCCGCTCCCGCTCCCGCCGCTCCCGGGAATCCATCGGCACCGCCGCCGCCGCCGCCGGCTGCTGCTGCTGCTGCTGCTTCTGCAGCTGCTCCACCACCGCTTCCAGCTTCATCCCGCTGTTTGCATGGCTGGGAAAAGAGCGCCGCGGCTCCGGCTTTATCCGGCAGGGTTCGGGCCCCGACCTTGGGAGACGGGCAGAATCTGGGAGAGAGACAAATATTTGTCCGTATGAATATAAAATGCTTTCATCTTTTCCCCAGGAAGAGGATAAATAGAGTGCAAAGCCAGTGCTCTTTCCTGTGCAGGAGACCGTGAAACAATCAGCTCCATGTTTAACAGCCTCGGGCTCCAACTTCCATTCAATTTTCAGACTGTTTAATTGTATTTTCGAGCCGAACACATTTGCTGGGACCTCGCTCTCTTAGACCCCAAAGACACCATCCCAAATGCCTTTGTCCAGGCACAAGCCTTCCACGCTTCCTTAATAATTACTTTGGAAAGGTCAGGTTTAGGATTTGGTGCTCCTGAAATACTGCCTTAAAAGGAGACAGCCAGGATGAGCTTGACCATATTTATATAAAAACCAGGCAGGGATTTGTCATGCAGGGTATCCCTAAATTCTTCCATGCTCTCACTACATTACTAAATCCTTGCCCTTTTATACATCTTTCTTAAAAAATAAATACATTTAGGCATTATTTTTTCCAAGGAGATGGAGATGGGAGTACAGCAAAGCCCGGTGAGGACCAAGCAACTCCCGCCTCTGGATCCCGGAGTTTCCAGTGCATCTTAAGCCCCATCCATGTCCTGCCTTCAATTTTCCCAGCCTAAGGACCCGGGGAGCTTTCCCAGCTCTCCATTTTGACCTGCTGAGCCAGCACTTGAGCAAAGACCAACAGAACAGCCCCCGGCTGGAAGCACAGCCCGGGATAAATCCTGGAAAGACGACTGCGCCGTTAATCCCCGGCCGCTAAAATGACCGTGTGTATTTTGGACTTTGTGTCACCAACTGGCCCTGCTGACAAAGACCATCCTCCTCGGGGGGAAAAGATGATCAAACACATCCCACTTGCTGCCCTTCAAGGTTTGTGGGTATCAAAATACAGCCAGCTTGGAGAAACAAAGGAAAAGCCAACTACAAACAAGCTCCGACCTCCTGCCACCTCCCACCGCCCCATTTACAGCCAGCACGGGGCTACTCGAGCCACACACTTCGAAAAAAAGAGATTATTTTGATAAAAACCGTTCCAAAACAGGCAGGATTCTGCTCTAAAACAACTAGCAACCTACCAGGCAGCAGCTTTCCAAGCGAAAGACAACTTCCAGCATCCCTGGAGCATCCCTAAGTGGTCAGACAGCGTCTCTCGGATGAAGTGCTCTGTGCCAAATTCATTTTCTTTCCTGTCTCTCTTCCCTAAATAACAGCCTGTCATGCCCAGCTCATTTTTCCCTCTGCAAACTCTTCCCTAACGAGCAGCCCAGCCCCAAAAGGAAAAGCCTGGCTGGTGTAGCTGCACTTTTACCTGCGGGGCAGCACAGCCAGCAAGTGCCACAGCACAGAGTGGATTAGGGCTTCGGATGTCAGGAGCAATATCCCGCCCTCCCCGGCAGCTGGGAAGAGCCGGCGACTCCTCGGGAAGGCACAACCATCTGGCCCCACACACACAAAGCAGCAAAGACCCCCCGAGCCCACACCTGGCTGGGTGTTGTGGCACCGGGGGTGTCACCTGTCCCGCCTGGGGGACACTCCAGGGGGCTCCGCGAACACCTCGGGGACCTGGAGGGTAAAAAATGACCGGGGAGCAGCCGAGCAAACACGGCTCAGGTGCAGCAGCGGCAGCACCCAGGAATGCGGCACCCGCGTTTCCTGCAGCCCGGCTGCAATGGTGGGCAGGTCAGGGCGGGATGGATGCGGGGCTGCGCCACAAAACTCCCGGAAAAAGAGATATCTGGGGACAGCAAGGACACCCTCGGCGGGCGCCGGTGCTGTGATGGACAGGCGGCGGGTTTTAAGTCAAAAAGGAGGTGATTTGCTCACGTTAAATGGCAGTTTCAGGACTGAGCTTGAGGTGACAACTGGAACTGGATCAAAACCATTAAACCACTCCAGGTTTTCAGAGCCATTTCACCCCGTCAGCGGGGATGTTTGCTCACTTTTGCTGTCCCTGCCCTACTTTTTGTGTCCCTCCCTCACTTTTAGCGACTCCCCCCGCCACTTTTGGTGTCCCTCCTTCGCTTTTTGTGCGTTTTTTCCCCACCAAGGCAGGGCAAAGACTGAGTTTAGGCACCCGCACCAGCCTCCGCGGGGCTTTTAACCCCCGCGAGAGCCCTTTCATTAAACAGCCCCTCGGTTTCAATTTTTAACCGGCTTAATTAGGAAACAGCGCTCGGGAACAGCTTTTCCAAGCGGGAACCACCTGAAGGAGTTAAAGTCGCAGCCGAACACACCGGGGGCCGGTAAACAACCCCGTCAACGACCCCCTCCCCGTTTTACCGGGGACCCCAAACCCCCCCCGCCCCACCGGGAATTACCGAGGGCTCCCAACCTCCCCTCGCATGGAAATACCGAGGGAAGGAGGGGCTGTTCCGCGACCCGCAAACTATCCCCCCCTCCTTCCCAGGGATCCCCCCTCCGTTTCCCCCCGTTACCTCCCGTGGCGGGTCCCGCCGGTTCGTGCGCCGCCGCCTCAGCTCCTCCTTCCTTCCCTCCTTCCTTTCCCTTCCTCCTTCCCTTCCTTCCCCCCTCCCGCCCCTTCCTCGCCCGGCCGGAAGCGGCGGAAGCGCCCGCCCCGCTTCCGGGAACGGCGGGACCCGGAAGTGGCTCGGCGGCGGGGAGGGAAAACGGCAGCCAATGAGAGCGCGCAGCGCCGGCCGGCTTCCGGTTCCGGGCACGATAAAAGCGCGCGCGCGGTGCGGACCCGGCAGTCGCTGAGGAGGCGCCGCTGGGGGCTGCGGGAGCGTGTGAGGGTGAGCGGGGGCACGGGCACTGCCGGGGCTGGGCGGGCCCGCGGGGATGGGGTTTAAGGGTCCCCCCGCGTGTGGTCGGGCTCTGAAGGGGAGCTTAGGGATCCTTCGGAGGGATGGGTAAGGTCCTTTTATGTCTGTTCGGGCTCTAAGGGTGGTCTTAGGAGGGCTCCCTGTGTTTCTTTAGTCCTT
This sequence comes from Atrichornis clamosus, assembly GCA_013400975.1. Classification (NCBI taxonomy): domain Eukaryota; kingdom Metazoa; phylum Chordata; class Aves; order Passeriformes; family Menuridae; genus Atrichornis; species Atrichornis clamosus. Next base: position 14,305 of record WBMZ01011336.1, read on the forward strand.
CAGGATGGGGCTAGGGGTCTTCCAGGGGGGCTTAGAGGTTCCCCCGTATGTGTTTGGGCTCTTAGGAAGGGACTTAAAGGTCCATCTCGGGGGAGTGTTAGGATTCCTTCGTGTCTGTTTGGGCCCTTGGGGAGGGTTAGGGGTTCCCTCGTGTCTGTTCAGGCTCTGAGTGTGGGTTTAGGGATTCCCCCATGTCTGTCCGGGACTTGAGGTGGGATTGAGGTCTCCTACTGGGGCCATCGGGAAGGGTTAGGGGGTTCCCCCTGTGTATTCAGGGTTTGTGTCTGGGCCCTGGGAGGGAAGAGGGATGGTGCTTTATGTTGAGGGTCTTTATTCACTCAGGTCTGTGGTATAGGGGTGTGTGTGGAGGGGGCTGTGTTGGGGGTCCTTGCTGGTCCCCTCAGATCCCTAGGAAAGGAGGGAAAATCATAGAATGGTTTGGTTTAGAATGACCTTAAAGAAATTCTCGTTCCAATCCCCTGCCGTGGGCAGGGACGCCTTCCACTAGAGCCGTGTTTGTCCTCTCAGGCACTGCATTTATTTCTGTGTATTTTGAGGGAATAAATAAATATTTTATTTCCTTAATTTGCCCCATAGACCCCTCAGGGCCTAATTCAGAGGACTCAGCCAGCACTGCTGCTGGGGCTCCCTGGTGTATCCCATCCCTTCAGCCCCTGGGGACATGTCCCTGCTGTCCCTGCTCTGTCCCCTGTGGGGAGGGACTGACGCCGCCCTGTCCATCTGCCTGCAGGCCGGGCGGGATGGCGGACGAGGAGATCGCTGCCCTGGTGGTGGACAACGGCTCGGGGATGTGCAAGGCGGGGTTTGCGGGGGACGACGCACCCCGCGCCGTGTTCCCCTCCATCGTGGGCCGGCCCCGGCACCAGGGCGTCATGGTGGGCATGGGGCAGAAGGACAGCTACGTGGGGGACGAGGCACAGAGCAAAAGGGGCATCCTCACCCTCAAGTACCCCATTGAGCACGGCATCGTCACCAACTGGGACGACATGGAGAAGATCTGGCACCACACTTTCTACAACGAGCTGCGCGTGGCCCCCGAGGAGCACCCGGTGCTGCTCACCGAGGCCCCCCTCAACCCCAAGGCCAACCGGGAGAAGATGACGCAGATCATGTTTGAGACCTTCAACACGCCGGCCATGTACGTGGCCATCCAGGCCGTGCTGTCCCTCTACGCCTCCGGCCGCACCACCGGCATCGTGATGGACTCCGGGGACGGCGTCACCCACACCGTGCCCATCTACGAGGGTTATGCTCTGCCCCACGCCATCATGCGTCTCGACCTGGCCGGCCGCGACCTCACCGACTACCTCATGAAGATCCTGACAGAGAGGGGCTACAGCTTCACCACCACGGCCGAGCGGGAGATCGTGCGGGACATCAAGGAGAAGCTCTGCTACGTGGCGCTGGACTTCGAGCAGGAGATGGCCACGGCCGCCTCCTCCTCCTCGCTGGAGAAGAGCTATGAGCTGCCCGACGGGCAGGTCATCACCATCGGCAACGAGCGCTTCCGCTGCCCCGAGTCCATCTTCCAGCCCTCCTTCCTGGGCATGGAGTCCTGCGGCATCCACGAGACCACCTTCAACTCCATCATGAAGTGCGACGTGGACATCCGCAAGGACCTGTACGCCAACACCGTGCTGTCCGGCGGCACCACCATGTACCCCGGCATCGCCGACCGCATGCAGAAGGAGATCACGGCGCTGGCCCCCAGCACCATGAAGATCAAGATCATCGCTCCGCCCGAGCGCAAGTATTCCGTGTGGATCGGCGGCTCCATCCTGGCCTCCCTCTCCACCTTCCAGCAGATGTGGATCAGCAAGCAGGAGTACGACGAGTCCGGCCCCTCCATCGTCCATCGCAAGTGCTTCTAGAGGGGCTGCTGGCAGCACCCCGGCCCTGCTGGGACCTCCTTCCACGTTGGACCAGAATTGTCCCACTGTTCCTTAGCCTGTGTTTTAATTCATTTGTTGAGGTACCAATTAGTGATGTGCATTTTAATGGCCCATTAGGCTGTAGTTCTCCTGTGGCTCCTGCTCTTCTTCCTTGTGGCTCTCCTGGGCTTGGAAGCAGACAGAGGGTCGTTCACTTTCCCTGTGTAACACAGATAGGATGACACTAAAGTTAGGTTTGTCACCTTTAGGTTCCTTTGTAGGAAAACAAATAAACTTCCAAGGTTTAAACACTAGAAGACCTGATCTTGCTTTCTTTCAGGGTGGGTGCTCTATCCCCTCACTGCAAAGAATTATTGTACAATAGGTTTTGGACTCGAACCTGGCCTCAAGCTAAAATTACCCCAAATCTTGTTTTCTAAATTCTCTTTAAATCCCATCACAGCCCCTGGTGCTGCTCGGACCATTTTAAGAGCTGTTAGGGAGCAAAGCGTGCCTGGAATGTGGCTCTTGCAGCCTGACTGGACTTTCATGGTAACTTGGCTTTTTTTAGAACGCAAACAGCTCTTCTTGTCAGAAAAAGTTGGCGCCTTGGCACAGGATTTGGTCACCGGCGTAGTGGCCTCTCCTTTTTTGGGAGAGGGTGAGGAAATGGAGCAGCAGATAGTGCTGAAGAGCACGCAGCTTGGAACAGCTGGGCCCTCCTGCGTTCATGGGCTATCTGCAGGAGCTGCTCGCCCACGGGGAGGGATGGCAACTGCTTAATTAATAAGGTATCGTTAATTAAAGGCGGTTGCGGCAGTGGGGGTCTCACGAATGCGCGCCGCTCGTCGCGCTCCTCCTTTTAAACCCTCGGCCGCCCGCCCATTGGTTCGCCGTGGCAGGGACGGCCAATCAGCAGTGCCCCCACCTCGGGGGGCGTTGCCGCTCTCTCTGCCGGACTCGATTTCCCAGAGCGCACTGCGCGGCCCGCGGGCACTTCTGCTTCCGGTGCGTGGGGTCGCGGTAGCGCGGAGCTGAGTAAGGGTCGGGGGGGCAAGGAGGGGGTCGCCGAGCTCGGGGGATCAAGGGTGTGTGGGGAGGGCACGGCCGGGACCTCCTGGGATCGGGAGTGTGTGGGGAGGGCACGGCCGGCACCTCCTGAGCTGTGGGGTAGGTCGGCTCTGGGTAGGGAGGGCACGGTCAGGACCTGCTGAGCGCGCGGGGGGGCCTGAGTGGGGCACGGCCGGGACCCCTGAGCGGAGGGGAGGCTGGGGGCACACAGGCTGGACCCCCCTGAGGGCCGGGGGCTTCGGTCTGGGGCTGGCACTGTCAGAACCCTCTGAGCTGAGTTGGGCCCGGGAGCCTGTGCTCGCCGGCGGGGGCTGGCGCAGCTCCCGGTGAGCCCATAAGGGTTTGATGGGTGCCGGGGGTGGGTCTCACTCGGGTCTGTCCCCCCATTCCAGAGCCGTGCGGGTCCCGGTGCCGCCCGGGCGCTGCCATGGCCCTGCCGGAGTGGCACATCGCCGTGAAGCTGGCGGAGCAGCCGCTGGCTCCCAAATCCATCCTCCGCCTGCCGGAGACGGAGCTGGGCGAGTGCCCGCTGGGCGGGTGCAGCATCTCCCACCTCAAGCAGCTCATCACCGGGAAGCTGCAGGAATCCGTGCCGGACCCCGAGCTCATCGGTGGGTGCCCGCCGGGAGCCTGGCGCGGTCCTGCCGCTTGGGGACACCCTTTTCTCGTCCTCGCCGCGGCCGGGACACAACGTCCTGCTGGTGGCGGTGGTGGGAGGGCTCAGTGTCTGTTCCTCGTTTTCTTGGGATCACAGTGCTCCAGCCGTGTCAGTGCCCTTGTTAAGGAATCTTCGGGCTTCCTAACACCTCTGTTACCTTGTGAGATCTCTCATGAGAACTGAGAGAGGTTGACTCTTCTAGAGGAAGTGGCAAAGTCACCTTCTGTGTGTCAGCTCCATGATTTCCTCCCTGAACTTCAGCTCCACAACCTCCATGTGTTGTTCCCTGGCCAGATGGAGCAGCTACTGCTGCTCAATAACCCCCGGGGCTCCAAGTCACACTTGGAGACCCCCAGCCCTTCCTGAGGGGTCCACAGGTCTTTATCTTTAGGTGTTTCTCCCCCTAGACCTGATCTACTGTGGCCGGAAGCTGAGGGATGACCAGACCCTGGATTTTTATGGAATCCAGTCCGGCTCCACCGTCCACGTCCTGCGCAAGTCCTGGCCTGAGCCTGATCAGAAACCAGGTGAGGAACAGGCTGTGGGGTTACCCTTGGATCTCCTTGGGATGTGCTTTTTAAGGGACTGAGGAACAACTTCTGTCAGGATTTGTTCCTGGGAGGCTGCTGTGGAGGTTTCCAGGGAAATGAATCCACTTGTTTGGGAACTCCCCACCTCTACCAGCATCAAATAGGCGTTAATTTTCCTGCTGACAGAAGAGTTAAGGAATGAGCTGTGCAGTGTGGAGAGGAACCATCCCTTCCTTAATTGCCTGTGATCAATTTTAGGGTGTTGCCAGGGAATCTGGAGCAAAGCTCCAGGGATGAGCAAGGCTTCTGTGTGCTCCTGCTGTGCCTGACTGTACAAAAGGATGAGTTAAGAGTTGGTATTCCTTTAATGGCATGTGTAGGAGGATATTTCTATGTATTTTTATGATCTGAGAGCGCAGTAAGTCTTTACTCCGTGGTAACTGTGCTGAATCCAAGGATATTAAAGAATCCCAACTGCAATTGCAGCAGGGAAGTCCCAGTGGGATGTAAAATGGCTGAAGAGGGAGAGCTGTGTTTTGTGGTGTTGTTTCCCCCCGCAGAGCCTGTGGATAAGGTGGCAGCAGTCCGGGAATTCCGTGTCCTGCACACTGCCCTGCACAGCAGCCCTGCCTACAGAGATGCCGTGAGTGGGGCTCCCTGCTGTGCTCCCAGGGGAATCCTGGCAGTCCCCTCCCTCTGAGGAGAATCCCACGGTGGGGCCTGGCTGGGTGACGTTGCTGATCTGCTCTGCTTTCCCTGGCAGGTCTTCAAAATGCTGGGAAACAAGGAGTCACTGGATCAGATCATTGTAGCTACTCCCGGCCTCAGCAGCGACCCCGTTGCTCTGGGTGAGTCCGGCTGTGACCCCGAGGATCTGAGGAAAGGTTTAATTCCTAATGGGGGAAGGGAGAGAAAGACAAATTGAGTTGAATTCCTGACAGGGGAAAGGAGGGTTCTCCTTGTCTGGAAAAAACACACTTTTTTTGTTCTTTATGGAGCATAAGTCAGTGACTGCTCAAGTGTCAGAGTTGTGTTCCATTGGTAATGTTTGGGGATGAATTCTGGCTTCAGAAGGATTGGGGAAAGTGGGGATGGATGCTTTCTCCCTGCTGCAGAGTGTTACAAAACTGTTCGTTAAATCTAACCTGCTTCTTCTGGGGTGGTGCCGGTCTGAGGCAGGTGGAATCTGGGATGCAGTCACAGCCTGGTTGCAGTGATTCCATCCTTCCCTTGAGGCAGAGCACCCCTGGGATGTGGTGGGAAAGCCCTATCCCTTGGGTGTGTGGCTGTGGTCAAGAGTCTCTCCAGGAAGATGTGAAGTACCTCAAGAGAGAACAATAATAGGAGTATTTATGGTGTTTACTCATGACTCAGTTCCTGAAAGACAATCAATTCTTATTTGTCCCCCATGGCTTTTGTGTGGCTGGCTTTTGTGTGGTTTCTTTATCCTGTCTCACTGTGTTTCCTGGTCTTTTCCAGGAGTTCTGCAGGACAAGGATCTGTTTTCCGTGTTTGCAGACCCCAGCATGCTGGACACGTAAGTTCACTGAGCTGGGCAGTGACTCAGTAGTGCCTTTGTCCCCCTGTGTGTCAGCTGCTCCTCTCGGGGTGGGAGAGAGCTCTGCTCCTGCCTGCCAGTGGGAATACACCAGGATTCAGGCTGGGACACTGCCCCCTCAGCAGCAGGAAAGAGGGATCCACCACTGGGATTAAACCAGAGGATGTTTAGTGGGAACCAGGGCCACCATCACCTCCAAATCTCAGGTTCACATCTGGATGTGGTTGCTCTGAGAGGATTCCATGAGGGGATGTAAACCATGGAAAGGTCAACGTGGGATCCAGAAGGATCCTTGGCTGCCCAGAGGTGTTTGTGCTGGGCAGCCAAACGCAGCAGTGTTGGTGGCGATGGCTGTGCCCCAAGCGTTTAAGGGCTGACTCGGGAGCTTCGCTGTGGTTCCCTGTCGCCCTGTGTGTGTGTGCAGGCTGATCCCAGCTCACCCTGCCCTGGTGAACGCCATTGTCCTCGTGCTGCACTCGGTGGCTGGCAGCACCCCGCTCCCGGCCCCGGACACGTCCTCCCGAGCCGTGGCCTCGGGCTCCTACCGGGACATGCCAGGTACGTCCGGCCGCGCAGCTGGGTGGGGAACTGCAGGATCCGCCTGCTGTGGGGTCTGCAGGCCAGCCAGGGAATCCCAGAGTGCTTGGGCTGGAAGGGGAACTCGGTGCTGAGGCCTCTGTGCTGACCATTCTGGCTGCACGGCCAAGAACTGCACAGAATCCTCAGCTGGTGCCCAATTCCTGCCAGTTTGCCACACCCATGTATTCCACTTTCTGGTGCAGGTGGCTTTCTCTTTGAGGGTCTCTCGGATGATGAAGATGACTTCCACCAGGTAAGCAGCCAGGTTGGGTGGAACACCTGTTTGGGGCTTGCAGTTTGGGTTTAAATTGTAGCCCTGAGACTCCAAAGCTTGCTTTTTTTTTCCTGTCTGGTATGGCACGAGCTGCTCTGGCTCCCGAGGGTGTTGTGGAGACAAACATATTGATCCTGGCTGCTTCCATGCTGTTCAGGAGAGGGTTTTCCTCAGTGCTGAACACACGACAGAAGAATGGAGCAGCACATGGCCTCAGAGGAAATGCCCTCATAGCCAAATTGTGCATGGATGAGGGGGAAGCATGGGAATGTTGCTCCCTACCCTTCTGCAAAGGACAAAGTGTCCTCTAAGAGAAGCTGGATATTTAGGTCGGAAAAGTGCCTGTCGAGAGGGAATTGTTTTGTCACAGGCTATTAACTCTCTGGTTTTAGGCTGCTAGATGATAGATTTAAAGGTTTCCTGCCAGTTTTCACAGCTGACTGTGGAAAAAGCACGTCCCACTCGGTCATGTTTGTTTTTCTAAAGTTCCACTCTGGCCAGTTTCGGGTATTAGAGGAAAGGGATCTGTGGGAATGGGCATGAGCCAGATTTTACTGGGACACAAACACCAACATCAAAGATGGTGCTGTTTTTTTCCCTCCACGCAGAGCACGAGGTCCACACCTTCCAGCAGCACGTCTGGCTCCCGCCCGGCCTCCCTGGGATACGCGGGGGCCGCGGGACCCCGGCCCATCACCCAGAGCGAGCTGGCCACGGCACTGGCCCTGGCGAGCACCCCGGAGAGCAGCTCCCACACCCCCACCCCGGGCACCCAGGTAACAGCCAGCACCTCCCCAGCCAGCTGGGACACCTGGCTGCTTCATTCCCTCAGGGAGTTCTCCTCCATATGATCCCACCCCGGCACCCAGGGAACAGCTGGAACGAGCCTGGCTTAAGTCAGGGACACTTGGCTGCTTCATTCCCTCACGGCTGAGCTCTCTTCCATGTGGGATTGAGGATGGAGGGGTGCTGCAGGTGTTGCTCTGTGCTGCCTCTGGTTCCTGTAAGCCTTCTCCTGATCCATGCACAACTTCTTTCCTCCTAGGGTCACTCCTCTGGGACATCCCCGATGTCATCCAGTGTCCAGTCAGGAACACCCATCACCAATGACCTGTTCAGCCAGGCCCTACAACACGCCTTGCAGGCCTCGGGGCAGCCCAGCCTCCAGGTCAGTGTCACCCCTTCCTTCAGGAGCCCCTGGAATCCCATATCCTATTGTTGCAGGCTACAGGTGGTTTTCCAGCTGCCTCCTGTGGCAGGACACTAAGCTGGAAGGGGCATCACAGACCACTGCAAAAGTCCTGGGTAGAACTGGGATGGAGGGAGAGTGGGTCTGGGGAGTTTGCAGCAAGACTGAGCTTTCAGGATCTGTTTGCACACAGCACTGTGACTGTGAGCTGGGTGAGGTGGGAGAGTGCAGCACGGAAGAGTGGGCTGTGGGAAAGGCTGGTGTTTTTCCTGCTTGGATTCTCACACCCGCCCGTAACTCATTCTCTTTCCTGTGTGCAGAGCCAGTGGCAGCCCCAGCTCCAGCAGCTGCGAGACATGGGAATACACGACGATGAGCTGAGCCTCCGCGCCCTGCAGGCCACTGGAGGGGACATCCAGGCCGCCCTGGAGCTCATCTTTGCTGGGGGGGCTCCCTAAATTTCAGGGCAGGAGAGGTGAGTTGCACCGAGGCAGCCGTGCCATTGCTGGGGCTGGGACCTGGCCCTGATTCTGTGCACTGGGGATCCTGTCTCCAGCACGGAGCAGTGCGGTGGCTGCTCCTGTCCTTGCTCTCCTGCTCAGGAGCTGCTGAGGGCAGCTCAGATCCTCTGTCCGACCTCCTCCTTCTGGCCACCAGAGACGAGACCTCAGGACTTTGTCCGGCACGGAGAAAGGAAGAGGTGGCTCTGTGTTGGAGAGACATGGCCCCTTCAGTCCTGCAGTCTCTGATCTCTCTGCACATTCCTTCCTGCCCCCCGGCATGCCCCATCCCATCCTGTGCTCCGCCTGTATTAAATGGACTGGATGAAATTCCCTGCCTGGTGTGTGGGTTGTGATCTGTCCCGGGTTGTGTTCCAGATCTCCGAGGCGACCGCGGCATGAAGGGAGCTGGAGGAAAAGCTTTGCCTTTGTGGGCGGTGGTTGTTTCAGCAGAGGGCACTCCCCTGCCAGCTGACAAGGACGAGGGTACAGCAGTTCATGGCCACCACGAGGTGACAGTGACAAAGAAATGACAAGTACAAAGGGCTGAGGCGGCTGCCGGAGGTGAAGCGCCTCTGACACAGCCCAGCCTGGCTGCGGCCAGTGTTTTCCAAAGCCACCCGTGCCCAGGACCTGGGCTGCAAAGCCAATTACAGGCGTTTGCCTGTAATTGCAGTCAGTGGGAGCTGAGAAAAGCCAGGCCTGGAGCTGGGCCTGGCATCACTCCGATTGTTCCGTGGAGATTAACGAGGCATGAAAACGGGAGCGGGTTTGCCTCAAATGCCACCGTGCCTGCTAAGAGCAGAAAATACTCCCCTGCTTTACCTCCAGGCTGCCTGTGCTCCCCTCTAATTCCTCTCCAAGCTCTCTGATCCTTGCTGATACCATCTCGGTATCACCCAGCAAATGCGGGATTGTTCTCTCCGGGGTAGCCCTTGACTGATAGGCTTTAATCCTGTCGAGAGGATTAAGGCCCCTGGGAGGGAGGGGCTGTTTTTGTGCCTCAATATGTAGGAGATAAGATGTGATGGACATAAATGGCTTTCCTGACTAGACACCCTCCCGGGTCCCTGCCCTCGGCACGCACTCCGGGAGCTCAGTCCGCACGGGATTCTATGTGTAAGAAAACTGATTAATCCCTTCCCATCCCTGGTGCCTTGGCTCCTGGCTCTGCAGGGGGAGGAAATAGCATATGCACAGCATCCTCCCTCCCTCCCTCCCTCCCTTCTCCATGGGGGAGACAAGCCCTGCTGTCAGCCCCCAATCCTCCCGAGATAACTGCGGATTAGCCAGATCACAGATGCTCCTGCCCAAAGCTGGGAAGTGTTTGCAGGCTCTGGGGCCAGGGTGTCTGGTTTGCTTTCCTGTACCATCTTAATTCTCAATTTAGAGGTCACTGGTGTCCCAAAATGGTGTTTTTCATGTCACTCTCAGGATATTTGATCCCGTTGTTGACCTGCCTTTGGTATGAGGTAGTTTTTGCTGCTATTTCTGCTTCCCCGCCTCCCCAGATAGCTGAGAACTGCCAGGATATTTGGGATGGGAGCGACTTTTTGCTGATTTCTTCCCCACATGGCACGGCTTGGCTCGGAGCAGCAGCTCAGGCGCATTCCCTGGCTGAACTGGCTGCAGCAGAGGAGAACTTGGCAGCGCTGCCGCTCACGACGCGGGCGCTGCGTGCGCTCCGCTTCCCTCGCCTGGGAGAGACGTGCTCAGCAGCCAGGCACATCTCGAGCTGCAGGGATGGGGAAAAAAAGTCTCTGCCTGGCACCTGCAGGGCTGCTGAGGGAGGGGGAAGAACGGGAAGCTTTGCTGCAGGAGCTCTTGGGGAGAGTGGAAGCTCGGGGTGGCTTGGGAGTGGTTGTGCGGCCTCCAGGTGAGCGCTGCGTCCCACCCGCTCCGGGCAGAGATGGAAGTGGTGCTGGCAGATGGAAGTGATGCCCACAGGGCTTTGCAAGGGCATGGAGCAGCAGAACACAGGGAAAAGGCTTTAAATTATAGGATTAGACTGGATATTGGGGAGGGATTCTTTCCTGTGAGGGTGGGGAGGCCCTGGCACAGGTTGCCCAGAGAAGCTGTGGCTGCCCCATCCCTGGAAGTGTTCCAGGGCAAGTTGGAGCAACCTGATCTGGTGGGAGGTGTCCCTGTCTGTGGAATGGGGTGGGATGAGATGGGTTTAAAGGTCCCTGTCACTTAAGTTGTCAGTGGCTGAACATGACAGGTGCCACTCTTTGGGAGCAAACTGCCGTGCCTGTTCCGTGTGGTCCATCCTTGGAGCTCCTGCCCCACCTTTGGTTGCTCTTCCCACCTTTGGAGTAGAGATGGATCTGCTCCGGTTGGGTCTCCGTTTATCCCTATCCTGCCCCTGTGCCCGGCCTCCGCCACGCTCCGTTGGCCAGCCAAGCATCTGTGGCCTAGCACCTGGCTGGGAGCAGACTGGGAAATGTTGGCTGACCCTGGGACAGGAGGAGGTCACACCACAGTTCCCCAACGTAAGCAGGGACCTTCTGTTTCTGACATCAAAGAGAAACTTTTGGTTCAGTTCCCTCTTTGCCTTGGTGGAGCTGACAAGGGAAGCTGTGACAGCGGGTGTTTACAGCAGGGATGGGAGCAGCTGTTTTTCCTCCTGTGTTTTCCATAATCTTGTTATTCCTTCTGGTGCCTGACCCTCGCTGGACACCTGGCTGGGATCTGGGCCCTGTGCCACATGTGTTCTGCTGTTCTGCCTTGCCCCACTTGAGGGCTTTTTCTCCTTGTCTCTCATTTCGAGCTCTGTGAGCAGCCCAGTGGAGTTGGGGGCAGTTAATTCTCCAGCAAAAGGATGGAATGGAGATGGAGGGGAATCTCCCAGATGGCTTTTGCAGTACCCCTCAACCTGTGTGATCACCCACCTCCCCCTTCCTGTGCTTTCACAACGGTGCTGGAGCCTTTCCATGTGGGAAGTGAACCCAACTGACAGGATCTATCCCGGGAGCAGACGTTGGTGTTGGAGCCATTCCTTGTTTCTGTGCAGACACGGACCTCTGGTGTGGGTGTGTGGGGGTGGCTTCTTGCATCAGAGCAGAAGTCACCAAAGTTTCAAGCCCTTCAGCCTTGGTTCCTGAGTTCATGGGGCTCGTGTTGGGCAGATCTCCATGGAATGATGTTTATTCCTTGCTCCCCCAGCCAAACAGCTCCAAGTATTCCTGGCCTGTCCCCATCACATTGGGGGCTCCACACCTCGGCCCCCAGCTCCTCCTTGGCTTCAGAATTCAGAAGGTTGGTGAAGGTGACTTTCTCCAGTGCTCCAGAACTTGCTTGGGCAGCCTGGCAGGATGCATCCAGCAGGAACAGCAGCAGGAATTTGTCTGGCAGAGCCTTTGCCCATCAACCTGCTTTCTTTGCAGAGGACTCGGTGGTTTCTTGGCTGCTTTCAGCTTTGTCCTTGTAGGAAAAGCCAAAACACGTGAACATTTTTAGTTTTTCTTCTTTTTCCAGCTTTGAGCTGGTTCAGTGAACTGAGGGGTCTCACTGAGGGGGACAGGGCCAAGGGAGGAGGGGACAGCAGGGCCTGGTGAGGTGTCCTTGGCAATAATGACACTTTGGCCTTACTCTTTCTCAGGGAAACTTTGGAGGAAGGAGGAAAGTTCTGATCTTGGGACAACTCACCAGGTGAGAGCCCCGAGATAGGGCAGGTGACACAGTGCAGCTCCCCAGTGACCTGTGTCCTGTCCAAAGGGATTTGGTGCCTTTCCTAGCATGAATCACCACTTTCCTTTAGAAGTGACGAAAGAGGAGCTCTGATTTCAGTCACCGAAGCACCCTTTTAAGGTTACAGAGTTAAGGGGCCACGTGATGCACAATAAGGCAGGGTGGTTTTAAGGCAACTGACTCTATTTTAACTTGGTGAAAGCAGAAGTGGACTGAAAATGTCACACTGTGAGGATATTTCTATTTCCTTATGTTCCCTTTTATATTTATAGTATTCTAATATTCATAAACGTGTCCCAAAATCCCTTTGAGAGGGTTTTTATTTTTCTCTCTCACTGCAGTAAATGCCTTGCTGATTTAAGAGCACAGTTCAGCAGGGATGAATTCAGGTGTTGAGTTTGAGCTGTGGAGTTCCACTCCAGGAGCCACAAAAGCATCAGATGGGAGCCAGAGTTCCTCGTTTTCCTGCAGTGGCCTAGAACAGACGCTGGAAAAAAACTTTGGAGCAGGGTGAACAGAGAAAGATCCATTTCTAAGATTTTTCCAGCACCTGGTTGCCTGAGGTTTGGGGACTTTTAGAGCTGGGTGTTGATAACAGAGCCCACACAACTTTTTTCTTTAAACAGGTACATTTGTGGCCCCCGTGTCACCCCAGGAGTCCTGTGGAGTGGCCCCAAGGGCGTCCAGCAGCTGGAAGGAGGAGCTGTGGGACTGTGGCACCGGTACCTTCTGGGATGGTGGTCCCAGTGAAGCTTTGGGGGTTTCTTTTGGGGCGGCCAGAGGTGACAAGGCCAGTCAGGGGAGCCGGGCAGCCAGGAGGAAAACCGTGCCCAGGTCTCACTGCAGCAGAAGGAGCTGCTGGGGACAGCAGAGCTCAGCCTGCCCAGCACACTCCAGACTGTTTACCTTTGTGGTCATGGCTTCGTTCGCCCTGTTCCAGGGAAGGGAAGGAGTGCTGACCATCCTGTCCCCGCAGGATTCCTTCCTGGGGCTTAGCTCCCTCTCATTAAATGCTTTGATCCCAAAGGATTCTCAGTTACACATGATTAAATCATCCCCCGGATCCTGCCAGCTGGTGTCTGGTCAGGCGAGTCCATATCCATTTGTTCTCCTTCCACCTCATTTTTCATTCCTGTTTTCCTCCCTTCCCCAAAGTCTGTGACCTGGCTGCTTATGGCTCCCTGCAGTCCCTTTCCCAAATGAGCCATGTGGGAATGAACTGGTCCCATAACAAGCAGGAAGCAGGTGACAGGCATGAGGCACAAGGAAGGGCAGATGGGAGACAGGAAAAAAGACGAGCTCTTCCCTGCCCAGCCCAGTGGAAAAATAAGTCAAAGGGGTCCAGCACATGGTGGGATCCCGCTCTGTTCCCACTGTCCTGCCGGGAGGGATGGAGAGCTGGGCAGGGAATGCCCTGGTGGTGTGCCTGTGCTCTGAGCCTTGGTGCCACGGGCTCAGAGTCACTGCAGCCACTGTCCCTCTGCGTCACTGGGCCCCGGGGTGGCTGGCAGGGGTCACAGTGGGAAGGAGGAGCAGGACGTGGACCCCTTTTCCCCTGTCTCTCCCTTCCTGGCGAGACAGATAACGCTGCTGGCAGCACTCAAACACTCCAAGGTCAGCTGGAAAGGAGTTTCCTCCACTTGGGTTGATGTGCCTGGCCAGCTTGTGAAAGGCTCTGGCACTTTTCCCAGCAGCAGTTAGAAGTGGTTTCTTGGGAACCAGGTAAGTTGTTTTGACTCCCCGGAGAAAAATGTGGGCCGAAATTCCAGCTGATATTATGGCAGGGGATGGGAGAGCAGATTGCAGAGGGATTAAACCTTAGTTTAGGTGTTGCCAGGAGGACTTTGGGGCTGACAAAGGGGGTTTATCAACTTGTTTATGGGATGGTGCTGCTGGACCCTTCTTGGGGTCTTCCAGAGCTGCTGGCAGACGTGGGAATCACGTTTTGGGGGGTCTGAGACGTGGCCATTCCCACAGGAGAGCCCTTGCCAATGCTGCCCTGAAATCCAGGCCCTGCCAGGGAGCAGAGGAGCACAGCAGACAGGAAAAGGAGGACCAAGAATTCCAGGTAAGTAGAACACCGTCTGCCCTGCTGGGCCCTCGTCACTGCAACGCTCCTGGTGGGAGCGTGGCTAAACAAAGCCGCTTATTTCTGTTCTTTTTTCATTGTTTTAACCTTATTTTAATTGGGCAAGACTGCACTGGATTTTATTTACTGTGCCTGCAGCCTTTATCTCATTTCCTGCCCCGTCAGTGAGTCCTCCCTGAGCCCCCACATCGCAGGGTGATGTGACACATTCAGGTGAAGCTCCTGTTCCACCCCGAGGGTGTTTGTGATGCAGAGTGGGCTGTGCCTGGGGTCACGGGGGCTGAGGTTGTGGCCAGCCCTCGGGCAGGACCGGTGGCCAGTGAGTCACGTTGTGAGCCTGGTCTGGAAGCTCCTGGGTGAGGCCCTGGGGTTTCCTCGGAGGCAGAGGAAGAAGGGGAGTCCCAGGCCGGGGTTTTGTGCTGCTCCCCAAGTCACTGAGTGCAAATCAGCCCGACCACAAGTTTCCTTCTGGCAAAATCGCCTGGGAAATCTTACCTTGGGGGCACGTGGCTCCTCCACCCCTTTCCTGAGTGTTTTTTAAGAGCCCTGGGGGTGGCACTGAGCGCGTGGGGACTTTGGGCCCCTTGAGTGGCACTTGTGCTGTGCTGTCCTTTGGCATCGTGGCAGAACTGAGGGGGGAAGTGGTGCCAACTGGTGAGAGCCCCCAGACTCAGTCCAGCTAAAAGAGATGGAGTCAATGTACCTGGAGAGCTGGGAAGTTCCCAGCACGGCCGGGCTGTGGCCTTGGGAAGGGCTGGTTGAGGTTTTGGTAGCTGCCTGCCAGGAATGGAAGCTGGCGGGGGAGAATTTGTGTATGGAAAGCAGAAAATGCAGCAGCTTGCTGATAAGTGATCCGCTCCGCTTCCTTCCCCCCTCACGTTGTCATCTCAGGAATGAAGGGCCTGTCAGCACCAAAAGAAACTGTGAGTGGAATTTCACTTATTTCCTTAAAAATCCCTCCTTGTAAGTCAGCTTGTTCCCAAAAGCAAAAGGCAGTGGCTAAGAGATGGGAGCTCTGATCTTCCAGAGCTCTTTGTGTCCCGACCTCCGGGGCCATCAGTGCACCCCCACTCCCTGCACAGGTTTAGCACAGGGTTTTCCAGCTCTGTGCCCAAATGTGCAGCATCCCCATCTTGTCTGGGAAGGGGTCATGGAAAAGGTGCACGATGGAGGTGCTGAACATCCTCAGCCCTTTGTCCAGGCCAGCAAGGCTGGTCGTGGCTGTGAGTGTCACACCTGGTTTCTGATGGCTTTCATAAGGTCTGTCTTGCTGATGCCTTTTTCCTTGGGAGATTTGCCAGTGTTGGTGCTTCCAAGGGTCACATTCCTGATCTGAAGTTAAGGGAAGGTAATGGATATGTTTTTGTGGATGATATCACCACATGCCTGCTCGGATGCCAAGTAAAATCTGAGGTTTCGTGCTGGCTGGGCTGCCTGGGCCACAAACACTCAGTCTGTGATGAACAAAACTGTTCCTCTTCGGGAAAATCTGTGCTTCATGGTTCTGACAAGATTCCTGGGGGAGGCTGCCTCCTGATCCATGCTGGAACCGAGGCGCATGATCTGGGAAAAAGCTGCTCACGAGTTGCACCAGGGAAGTTTTGATCCTTGTGCAGAGCAGACGGAATTTTCTGCAGGAAGGGGCTGAGCTGGTACCTGCAATCCGATCGCTTGTGGGATAGGGGAGGACACGGCATGTGGTCCTGAGCCAACAAGCCGTCTCCCCGAGGTCCCCTCCCGCTTTGGGAAGCGTGTCCTTCACTTTTGGATGTGTTCAGGCCACGGCTGTGTGCTCAGCACCTCGTGCAGACTGGGACAGGGCTGGAGCAAGCTGGAAAGCGGCTCTGAGCTCCTCCGTGGGAGCTGTGCTGCTCTGGAGGTGTGGGGGCCGGCTCGGGGTTGTTGTCCCAGTGTGCACTCCAGACCCTGCCCACGTGTTGGAATCACTTTCCCAGGGCCATGATCTCATGTTTCTGGGAGCCAGGCTCCCCCCGGCTGCTCGGTCACGTTGCTGCCTGTGGGGAGGAGAAAGGGACACCGAGGGGAGCTGCAGCTTCTGGAGAGGGCAAAGCCATTTGGGTGTCAGCTCCGTTTTAAGGAAGGCTCTTCAATAACCTGCGTTTTGGGTGGGATGCTCCTAGACACTCCCATGTTCCAGCACTATCCCTGTTTTCTCCTCCCTTCAGGCTGTTTTCCTGGGGGGTGCGTGCAGGGATCTCACGCAGCTTCCTGTCTGCTGAGGCTCCAGCTTGGCACAAGGAGCTGCAGCATCACTCTGATTCCAGGACCATAAGAGCCCTGTTCCTGGGGTTTCTCTAGGAGATGGAGTGGTGCCACGTGTTGAAGTGGAGCCCAGAGCAGAAGGGAGTGGCTGGAATGGCTTCAGACCGAGAGAGGGCAGGTTTAGATGGGATTTTAGGGGGAAATTCTTCCCTTTTTGAGGGTGGTGAGACCCTGGCACAAAGAAGCTGCCCCATCCCTGGAAGTGCTCCAGGCCAGGTTGGACAGGGCTCGGAGCAACCTGGAATAGTGGAAGGTGTTGGAACACAATGGACATTAAGGTGCCTTCCATCCCAAACCATCCTGTGATTCTGTGAACACTCCCAAAGTCCTGAGGGAG
Organism: Atrichornis clamosus; assembly: GCA_013400975.1. Lineage (NCBI taxonomy): Eukaryota > Metazoa > Chordata > Aves > Passeriformes > Menuridae > Atrichornis > Atrichornis clamosus. The sequence goes on from WBMZ01011336.1 coordinate 30,955, forward strand.
TTTGAGGCTACATTTTACTCACAGGAACCTTGTATTTTGCTGTAGGTGGAACAAAAAACCCCAAACCTAAGAGCTAAAACCGTGCAGAGCCCCCAGCTGTGTTAGGTAGGGGCAAGGGAGGTGTGAGAGACCCTTCATGAAGTAGATGTTTCCCAGGAAGAAAATTCCCTTTTTCCCCTGCTAGAAAACAAATGATAACAGGGTCTGGCCCCGTGGGGAGCAAGTAGGGAAGTACAGCTGCCTCTGGGGCAGTTTAGGGGTGATGAGCACAGAGTGCTTCCAGGCTGGGAATCACCGTGTCCAGAAGTGAGAAATCAGAATGATGTGTGTGTTATCCCCCTGTAATTACCCCGGCAGATGTGCAGCTAAAGAGAGAGATGAACCCACACACACAAAGAGTTGGCGGGAAATCCCTGTGGGTCCTTAAAATTCACCATTAGCCAGCTCAGTAATTTTTTTTTTTTTTTTTGCTTCCTCCAAAATGCCCCCCCTTGCCCTGCCAGCGTTCATCCCCTCCGAGAGCAGAGCAGGGCCGGGTGTGAGCTTCAATCCCGACTTTGAAGGGCGCAGCTGCGTCTCATCCCTGCGAGTTCCCCGTGGGGTTCTGCTATTCTGGTCACGTCCCACCTCGCCTTCCGTGCTCGGAATGCCCTGCGCTTCTCATTAACCAACTGCACAAAGGCTGCCGGCCCTTCCCGGCCTGCCGGGGGAGCTCAGGGAGAGGGAGGTGACTTTCCAAAGGTGATGGTGCCACGCGGGCTGTGCTCAGTGTCCTTTCGTGGAGCGTTTGCATCACGGAAGGGCGGGATCTCCGGGATCACCTTCGGCTCACCTTCACCCCAGCTCCCGGTGGCGTGTCCACATCCACTCTGGAGTGTCATCTTGGCCGGGAGGGGTGCGTGACAGCTCAGTGAGCTGGTGGTGACAGTGTTTTATTTCGCTAGGAGTGGCCCTTTCCTGTTGGCACACAGGACGTGCTGCAGCCTTGCTGCATCCTCCTCCTCGCGGCGCGGGCTCCTGATCCAGCTGTTCCACACCTGCCTCTGTACCTGAGTGGGGACCTGCCCTCGGCACATCCCTCTGTTTAACCACCCCCCGTTACTGCTCTCTGCACCCTATTCTTAGGCATATTTTCGTTCTTATTTCATTCGTCTCAACCCCATATTCCCCTCCCCAGCCCCTGTGGGAAGTTGTTTGCAGACCTCGGGCCAGCTGCAGCTTTCTCCCGGCGCCCGAGGCTGAACAAAGCCATCAGCCCCCCACCTTTCCCTTACAGAAGGAGGGAGGAGAACCCCAAAAGAGGACCAAAAAAAAACCCCAGCAAAACCTGCAGAGACGAACTGCTGGAGCTCAGGTGTTAAATCGAGTGGCTGGGGCTCTTTTTTAATTTATTTATTTAATGTTCCGCTTGCGGAGGCCCGCCCTCTCCCAGCCATTGGCTGCGCTGGATGCTCCCAGCCTTTTGTATAAGGGAGATGCAGCTGTCAGACTCGCAGGCTCTCCCTCCCGGACTAGGAATGGGCAGGAGCTCGCCTGTTGCCCTCCTGCTGGCCCTGTGCCTCGGCCAGCTGGGCACGTGGGCAGCGGGGCGCTCCAAGGTGAACCCCAGGATCATCACGGCTCCCCAAGGTAAGTCCCGGGCTGCACCCTCGGGATGCAGCAGCTCTTGGCTGCTCCCTGCGCCGCGTCTTTCCTACCTGGGTCTTGTCCTTTGAGCACAGTTGGTCTATTTTTATTTCTTTTGTGTCCTCGGGGGGGCTTTTGGCTCTCCTTAAACCCAGCTGAAACACCCATGGGCTCGGGAAGGTGCTGCTGTCTTGGATGCTTTTAATTGGGTTTTTAGACCATTCTTTCCTTTTCATGTTTCAACAGCATTTTCCTACGAGCTGGGAATATTAAATGCTGTCAAAAAGCTTTTTTCCTAGGAGCTGGGTGTATTAAAGGTTGTCAGAAAGCTCTGAGGCAGACACAGGACACATTTCCCCTAAGTTGCAGTTCTCCAGAAATGAGAAGTGTATTTACATAGTTAATGCACTTATTCATCTGATTTACTTCCCCTGCTTGCTGCAGATGAGTTTTGTGAGTAAATATTTGCAGAAGACCCCTGGGCTCGGAGAAAATTTATAAATGGCACGTAAGGACTTTCCAACCAGATTTGATCTTAGCAGGAACCGAACAAAGAAATGTTTTCAATCTTAGAGCACAGCCCGAGCTTGGTGTGTCGGAGCTGGTTTTATCATGTGTTTTCCCAGCTTTTGGATGAATCCCCTCCAGGGTGGCTGGAACAAAGACCCCGTCTTGTCCCCGGCGGCTTTGGCGGAGCGGGCGGGCTGAGCTCTGCAGCACAACAGCTCCTCTGTGCTCCCTATTCCCTGGCAACTTCAGAGAACACCCATTTCCCCGGTTTATTCCGTGCCATCTGTTATTCCTCTGCTGGTATTTATGGTGCCCTTCCTCGGGCTGCAGGGCTGGGAGCGGAGGGGAGGGGAGGGGGGCTGCTGGGTGTGTGCGTGGCTCCGAGGTGGCCCCTGCCCGTCACCTTGTCACACAAAGGGGAGAGACCCCGGCACGGCGGGCAGGGAAAGGTTGCTCCGGTGTGGCGGCACTTGTGGTGGCTGCAGGCAAATGAAGTGGCTGGGAAAAGGGAGTGGAAGTGGGGCAGAGGGTGCTGCTCCATAGATATTTCTGCTGCTTTGCTTAGGGGAGAGGGCAAAGTTAAATAGCTGGGGTTTGGCGTGGCTGGAAATGCCTGTGCTGGAGGGAGACTGTGCTGAGGGGGATGGAGTGGCCGATCCCCACCTGTGTCCCTGCACAATGCTGTCATTTGTCCCTCGCCTGTGTCAGGGTGCCATCGAAGCTGCCAGGATCTGTCAGCGAGAAGCGTGGAAACCAATTAGCGTTGGGACACTTACCTGCCCAGCTTATCTCAGTTCTGTGCTTATCTGGTTCTCTCTTTTTTTTTTTTTTTTTGGAGAGCTTATCAGGGCCCCAGGCCCAGAGGGATTGCAGTCAGGGAGATATGGGAGGGACCTGTGTGTCCTATTTAATGTTTTCCTTGGTGTAACCTCTACCCTTCAGCAGTAGGTCTGTGGGTGAGGAGGAGGACGATGATGTGGAGGAGGGTGAAGAAATGGGCCAGGGCAAAGGGGACGCTGTGGCTGAGGAGCCCTCCTGAACTTGCCCACTGCTGCAGGCACGGTGAAAACTCAGCATGTTCAGTGCAAGCCGGCGCTCAGCACGTGGCTGCTGCAGCTGCAGCCCCGCTCCCAGCTCGTCCCTCCCCGTGGGGGTGATGGAGCTGCAGGGCTGCTTTTCAGCTCAGCCCCCTGTTCCTGGAGGTGGGAGCTGGATGGAAGAGCAGCGTTCCAGGCCCTGTGCTGCGTTTGCAGTGGTGCAGGGCTGGCCCCAGCCCTGGGCTCTGCGGGAGCTGGCAGCTCTTCCCTAATTGAATTTCTTACACGCCAGAGCCCAGCACCAGCACCAGGTAATGCAGCTCAGCAAAGGCACCACCTCCACGTGCTCCAGCCCTGTGGGTGAGGGGACGGATTTGTGGGGCTGGGCAGAAATCCCTCTCCAGGGGGGATCCCTCCCCGCCTGCAGTGCAGGGGCACAGGAGGAAATTGGTGCTGGGCAAAGCCTTTCCATCTCTCAGCCTCGCTCTCCTCACCAGCACCATGCCCTGGGAGCCTGGAGTCTCCCAAGGTCTGCCAGATCCAGGGACAGCCCTGTCCTCACTGCAGGTCCCTGAACCACTCTGCTGCTTTGCCCCCCCGTCCTTCATTTCCCGGTTTCCCAGTTAGAGATAGGTGAGGGGAGGTTGTGAACTGGGAAAAAATGTAACCAGGCTTAGGTGGCACAATCCTGGGCTCAGACCTGCAGACAAAGGAACAGAATGGGCCCATCTTGGTGCTTGGAGCTCCTGGTTTAATATTTCCCAGTCCTGGGGCCTTGGACAGGGTGGTTGGAGGACTGTGTTCTGCAGCTCTGCCTTCCCATGGCTTATAAATCCACCCAGAGGCTTCAGCCCCACTTCTGCCCAATTTTGTGTCCCTGATGCCCCGGAAGTGGGGAGTGAGGAAGGGACGTCCCTTCCCCAAGGATCAGTGCAGATCCCTGGGCCCCTGGAGCGCTCCCAGCAGCCGGCACAGGTGGCCAGCTCGGGTCCACGTGGGCAAGTGGTCATTGCAGAGCACTCCTGACTCTGCAGGATTCCTTCCTCTTTGGGAGCCCGGCGCAAAGGTCAGCTCCAGACCACGGGTGCTCAAGATCCTTTTTTCTGGCAAGGCTTTGCCCCGTTCCCTTTGCAGCTGACCCAGCACGCAGATGGGCCGGGTATCTTCTGGCTGCTGCCCTTCCTGGTGTCCCAAGGGGGGAAGATCCGAAATGCCGAGTTCCCCCTGGGCCGAGCCTCGCGGCGTGGGAGTGAGCTCGGCCCGGGCTGGCTCCGTGTTCCCACCATCCCCTTCATCCCCGTCCTCCCCCTGCCTCCCTGGATTTTTCCAGCCAAACGCTGACCAGCCGGGCTCAGCTTTTGTGGAAGGTGCAGTCCCATCCCACACGCAGCTTTCGCTTGTCAGCGCGGATCCCGCGTTCCCCCGCTGATCCGTCTGCAGCGCCCGATCCTGCCGTGTCCCGGGAGCTGGATGGGCCGTGGCAGCGGTAGGGAGACATCCCAGCCCGGCTGTCTCCTGACCGGAAAGTCACCGAGCACTGGGAAAACACTGAGCATGGCAAGGAGCCTGAGGGCTGGCTCGGGCTGCTGGAGCCCGGGGCCTTTGCAGCTAAAACAGGCTCAGTTTTAGCTGCTGCCACGCTCAGGAATTCGTCCCTGCTCACCCACACGAGCGCAGATCCGAGGAAAACTCGGATAATTGCGTTTACACCATGAGGTGGGATGGGGTCTGGCTGTTTAATTATTCCTGGGTAATTAACAGGTGAGCTGGAAGCTGGAGGGAACAGATTCTGGGGAGATAAGCAGGTTCCTTAGGGAAAAGAAAGATTATACAATTGACCCTTGGCTGCCTCGACTGTATGAAGTGGCTGCAGCCTGCCCTGGGATACTGTGGGCCATTGGAATGGCAGTTCTGGGAATTTGCCTGTGCTGCCCAGAATAGCTCCGGGGCTTTGCTAAGCTTGGCTGCCTCCTTTCCTTGGGAAAGCTGTGTCAGCAGGGCTGGCTGAGAGGTGGGGGAGCCCTGGGGGAGCTCTCTGTGCCCCTGCTGCAGTGGGGCTGTGTTCCTGCAGAACCTTCCGGAAGGGGCTCCAGGAGAGCTAGAGAGGGGCTCTGGGCAAGGGATGGAGGAACAGGACAAGGGGGAATGGCATCAAACTGACAGAGAGCAGGGGTAGATGGGATATTGGGGAGAAATCCTTCCCTGTGAGGGAGTGAGGCCCTGGGATGGATTTCCCAGAGAAGCGGTGGCTGCCCCATCCCTGGAAGTGTCCCAGGCCAGGCTGGATGGGGCTTGGAGTGGAAGGTGTCCCTGCCCATGGCAGGGGGTGGAATAGGGTGGGCTTTAAGGTCCTTCCAACCCAACCCATTCTGGGATTCCATGGCACAGAGGTGAGGCCGAACTTGTATTCATGTGGCTGAACAAGGGATTTTTGGTGCTAGCAGCAGCTTTCCCTCCTCAGTGACAGCATCTCCGTTCTTTGTGGTGCCGTGGTGTGAAACATCTTCGTAGGACAGCTTCCCATGGAAGCTCTCGGAGCATCACCATTTCCAGGAGAAAGCTGCTCGCTTTCCCAGCAATGCTATTTTCTGCTGCCGGCTCCTTTTCACAGGGTTGGGGGATGCTGGGAGCAGAAAATGTTGGTTGGGGAAAAAAAAAAAAATTATGTTTTGCTCTGCGCAGATTGTAAAAGAAGAAAAGCAAACCAAACAAATGGAGTGAATCACAACCACCTCCTGTTGCAAGAGCACGACACGAAAACAACAGGCAGGGGAGGACTAATTGGAGTTGTGGCTGGAAGAGAGAGCCAGATGCCAATTCCTGACCGGCTTCCCAGCTGCGTGCCAGCTCCCGGGCTGGTCTGGGGACAGAACTGCGGAAACTTGGCCTGGGAACGTGTTCTGTAGTTGTGCCTTAGATGGGACAAACTAAATTTAAACGTGAGTGCTCGAATACAAACGAAAGCTAAACTTGAGCACAAACACATCTAAGTGCAGAGTACAAGGTGCTTTTTAAAGACACTTGGATCCAGGAAAAGGGCTGGAAGGTGAGGTAGGAGGAGAAGTGCTTTGCTTTGCAGCCACCTACATCCGATGGCACGAGGCTATTCCTGGTTGCTCCAGGAATAGGGCTCGTTCCTCCTGCTGGGCACTTTTCCTGGCAGTCCCAGCTCCACCCGCTGCCATGTATGACAGAATGCTCTAGGGGTGCCACAGGAGCTGGATGTGGAAGCATCTGCCACCAGCTCTAATAATTCTGGTGCGGTTTAGGTGTGGAAGGATGGGTTTGGGATAAGGAATCCTGCCCTTAATGGCAGCTCTGGTTCTGTATCTTGTCCCCTTCCCACTCTGAGCCCCGTGCACTGGCTCAGTGCCCTCCTGCAGGAATGATTCCATGTCTAATTAGCCACAGGTCTAAAATATTCCCATCTCTCAACGGATGTGTCGTGGGAGGGAGAGGGCACTGCAAGGTTAAGGAGTTCTAGGAGTTTCCTTGAGGAATTCAGGGCCAGTCCCAGCCAGATACCAGCCCTTGGGCTGCTGGTAACCACCCTGGCACTGGGTTTACTCATATCTTGGAGTTTTGGGAAGTCTGATCCAACTGTCTGGTTTCAGATCCTGCCCCTCAGGCTTTCCAAGGCTCAGGAACGTGGAGCTGCAGCCGGGGCTGGACGTGAGAGGAATGGGGATCCTGTGTTCTGCTGCTGGGGGAACAAGTGGCCACAGAGGGAAGGCCTCCATGGCATTCCCTGGCACAAACCCAGAAGTTTCAAGGGCTCAGACCCACCTGATACTCATTCCAGGTGTGGGAAGCCTCCAACAGCAGGTAGGAGGCTGGGAAGAGCATGGCAGGGCCCTTCCCAATCCTGCAAGGAAGTCCTTTGGCTGCACACATCTCGTCTGTGTTCTACAGGGAGAAAAACTCAGGAGCCACGGATCTTCCCACCTTTAAACCTCCCTGGGGCACTTCCCAGGCTGCTTTTCCCTCTGCCCACCTCAGGCTGGGAGAGCCTGCCCGGGAAGGGTTTTCCAGCTGCAGGGAGGTGGGATATGGAAGCCAATTAAGCGGAGTTGTTTTGCTGGTGGATGCTGATGGAGCTGCTCGGGGCAATTTTTATCCCCTGGAAGGCCTTTTGTGGTCAATCAATCCCTGGATCTGACTTTCCTGGTGGGAGGGGCTCTCCAGCTCCGGCTCAAGCCGTCCTTTGTTGTGTTGACACAACATCCAGCAGTTGTTCTGCCATTGTTCCGCTGACCGTACAATAAAATTCCATAATCACAGGCTGCCGCTTCCCAGCTTCCGCCAGGAGCACGGCGCAGCTCGGGACTGTCATGACGGAGCAGAGCCTTTGCAAAGTCACAAAACCTGCCTCTAAATTTAGCCCCTGCAACCCGTGGGGTGCAGCGAGCGGCTCGGCTCTGGGGCCGGCCGGGAATATCGTACCTGGCAGATGACAGGAATCCACGGAATCAAAGGCTCTGGCCTCGCCTTGCTGCTCCAGTGCTGCATAATTGTGGGGGGGGCAGCGAGCAGGAGACAGTGGGGCCGTGTTAGTATGCATGGAATATTCTGCTGAGCCTGCCACGGAGGGAACTTGTGTGTAATAAGGAGAAATCCAGCTCTCCTGGAGCTGGGAGCGAGCAGAGCCCCACGCTGCTGCCCGTGTTCCCAGAGCCTTTGAATCCAGGGCTTGTTCCTCCTGGGATGCAGCTTAGGGGGCTCTTTTGTTGCTTGCTGAGTGGGTGTTTGGGATCGTTCCTGGCTCCAGGAGGAGCGGGGATATTGGCAGCACAGCTCCCAGGAGAGCTTTTGAGCGATCCTGCTCAAGCCCAGCAGCTGGGTTACCAAACCAAAAGGGGTTTTTTTCCTTCCCCCTCCTCTTCCTGCCCCAGCTCACCCCAAAGCCGCTGCCAAGGCGCTCCCAGAAATAGAGCGGGAATGGTTGGTGTGCCAGGATATTTGCCTTCTGGAGTGTAACTCTGAAAAAGCACATTTGTCTGCTTGGAGCGTGCTCTGCGAGCGTTTGGATTGCACAGGGGCTGGGAGCTTTTGTAGGATGGTTCCCTGGTAATGCGGCCTCAATTGTTTCCCCGGCTCTGGAGAAGCTGGGGATGGCAGGGATCTCTCCAGGGCAGCAGCACGAGCACCCTGTGAGTGCAGGAGCAGCGGGGAGGAAGCCAGAGAAAAGGCAGGATGCACTGTGTGGAGGCAGCTGAGAACACAGGTTGGCCGAGGGTGGAAAAGCCCCGCTGCGGGGAGGATGTTGATGTTGGTGGTCTGACCAGGCCCTGCCCTGCCCTTCCCTTTGGAGGGGAGCTGGGAAGCTGTGGGGCTGGGAGAAAAGATGAGAAAAGATAAACACGAGGTTTCTTGGCGGGTGATGAATCGCTGCTCGTCTCCAACCTGCCTCGGGGGCGCAGCGGGCTGGGAGACACAGATTGAACCCGGGGCTCTCGTTGCCGGGGTCTGGAAAGGAGACAGAGCACTGAGATGTGAGAGGCTGCTGGGGCTGCCTTGGGGAACGGGAGTGGCCCTGCTGCAGCTTCCCCCCAGGGCTTTCACACCTCTTTTTCTGGGTTTCCCGTAAGCTCTTGGACCCCTTTTCCAGGGATGCAGAGCTGTGTGTTCCCCCAGTCCCCCCCGCTGCCTGTGCTGGCCTCACTGGTTCTCTGAGCAAGGAGCTGGAGCTTCCCCCTGGTCCCAGATGGAAAAGGGAAAGGAAAGCAGCACACAGGGCCCAATCCCTCGCTCTCAGCTCTGCTGCTTTTGGGAACCGCAGCCTCTCCTACGGGATGGAGGGAACGGGAAAATTCCAGTCAGGGCTTTTACCCGCCGCGGGCTGATGAGAAAGCGCTTTGGAAAACCATTTAACCTGCTCCATCCTTTCTGGGCGTGCTCTTGGGATGCATCTGTGGGAACGCCCGGCCAAAGGAAAGGCAGCTGCTGTGGCCACAGTGGGTGCCATACCTGGCCCGTGCCCTTCCCTGCCCCAGGGGGAGAGGAGGGGCTGTGCTGGGTTTGGAATACACAGGATGTGGCTGATGCCTGCAGCAGGATCCGTTGATCCACTTCCCTGCCCTCTGGCTCTCGTGGTGGGATGGACACAACCTGGGGCGCTTCCCGTGGCAGGGAGCTGCGTGTTCCCTTGGACAGCAGGAGCAGGGAATGTCTCACTGCGGCAAGAAGCATTTTTAACCCTCTGGCTGCCTGATTTCTGCTCCCCAGTCAGGGCACAGAGGAGTTTTGGGGGTCCCTACTCCCTTTAGGGAGAGGGGAGAGCGGGAAAGAACCAACCCCTTCGGAGCCATGCCAGGCACCAGCTCCTGGCCATACTCCCAGTCAGCTCCAAGCTGAAGAGGAAGGGAACAGGGAGGGAGTGAAAGGGGACAAGGATGGTATTTGGTCCTGGAGGAAGCTCTTAGGGGAATGGGACAGAAACCTGTGGGTGTTGCTTCTGCTCTTTTTCCTTTGAGAAGTGACTCATGTTGGAGCACGGGTTGAACCGAAATGGTGGGGGCTGCCCTGTTCTCCACGGGGTGATCCCTCAGCCTTTCCATGCCTCTCCCTCTCCAGAGAGGTGGCTGTGAGGGCCCAGCTCCAGGGATCCTCAGGGAGCAAGGAGCCTGACCCTGGGGTGCAGCTTGGCACTGTGCAGGTGACAGAAGCTGTGGGAGGGAGCAGCAGAGAGGAAATGGTCTGCCCACATTCCTTGCCATTATTTCACCTCCTTCTCAAAAACCCGTCCGCAAACTGTGTCACTCTGTGGGAGGCGTGGTGGTGGTGGCGTGTCGGAGGCCTTGCAGCCCACAGCCCTGCAATTATTCCACGGCAGGTCAGAGCAAACCTCCCCAGAATGTTCCTCCTGGGTCATCACATTTAGAGTCAGATTGTTCCTATAAAAAACCCCGTTGCTGCAGGCTCTGCCGGCTCCCATTAGCCCATCGAGCTGCCTGAGGCATCCATCCCATGGGAAGGGGACGCTGGTGGGTGAGCAGGGCTCTGGGGAGCACATCCCTGGCCTGGCTGTGGTTCTCTCGTGTCACGTTGTTCCCTCGTGTCACATTGTTCCCTGTGCTCAAAGTCACGCTGGAAGGAAAACTTAGCACAGCAACTCCTTGGAGACATTATTTCCTCTTCCTGAAATGCCTCAACTTGGGAATTTATAGATCATCTAAAAAAAAAAAAAATTATGCAGCTTGGCTTCTTGCTGGCATCCGTGGTGGGGCTGGGGAGGGAGGCAGTGTGGATGGGAGTGGTGTGGTGAGTCCAGGCCTGCTCCCAGGGATGGACGGGACCCTGGCAGCCCTGTGGGATGTCTCCATCCCCCTGGGGTGACCTCCAGTGCTCTCCCTAGGGGAGGTGGTGGGGCTGCTCTTTGTCCCAGCGGGTAGGAAATCCAGGGATTGTCCTCCTGGTCTTGCCTGAGGGAATAGAAACTCAGGCTGGGTGATGTCAGAGTTGAGAGGGAGAGTCCTGACCCCGGTGTGGATGATTACGGCAGTGGACCTGAATCACATCCCCAGGAAAACGGTGTGCCCATGCTGGGCTGCTTGTCGCGCATCCTGCACGCGCTGGGGAAGTGGGAGTGGAACAGGGATCGGTGTCATCGCACCGAGAGGGCTCCCGCCTTCCCAAAATTGGGATGATGTGGAGCGGCCCGGGGCAGACAGTCAGGCCTGACTCAGCCAGCCCGCGTTGCTGCGGGATGAGGGCACAGGTGTAGGGATGAGATCCAGGGGACGCTCCCACGTTCCCAGTGCTTGAGTCAGCACGGAGAAGGCAGCTTTTCCTTCTGCCGCCAGCGCCGATCCCAGCCGGATTGCGCAGAGCCGCGCTGCTGTCATTGAGGTCGGAATCCGTCACGGCTATTCGAAAAGGAAGGAAGGAGTAAAAGCTGGGGAATGTTTGGAGCAGGAAGGGGTGTGAGCGGTGGCGGAGCAGGAGCGCGCTCGCTGTGGCACCCGCGGGCAGCGGAGCAGGTGGCGGTGCCATCGGGGCCGCCGCGCCTGACAGCGCTCCAGCGCTACGGCGACAAGTCCCTGGGCGTCGGGAACGCGGCAGCACCGGCAGCTCGGCTGCCTTCGCTGCGGCGACAGGGCTCATCACTCGGCTTTAAATCCCCGTTTTCCATCGGCTGCTGGCCCAGCCCCGTGTCCCCGTCCTACGGCGGCAGCAGGAGAGGCTGGGATGGCACAGCTCTGCCGAGGGCAGCACGGGTGCTGTGCGTGAGCGGGGAACTCCAGGGAGCAGGCACGCTCCGTACCCTGCTCTCCCATCTCGTAGCCCACTTAACAAGGGCAGCAAGTGAAGGATCTGCCTCTTGCATCAGCTCGCAAAACCCAGCAGGTTCTTCATCCTGCTTCCATTTTCATTTCTCCTAAGCTTTATTTCAATTCCTGATTTTAACGTGTTGGCCCTGAAGCAGGTTGGAACCACTGCGGGGAGACCCTGTCCTGCCCCCAGCAGCAGCATTCCCACAGAACTCACCCCCTCCCAATGCTGGGAGCCGTGTGAGCCGGTGACTAAGGAGTGTCTGGGATGCCGGAGCCGGCTGCCAGCCCGGGAATGGTGGAGTGTGGAGAGGGAAGGCATTGCTGAGTCAGCCCCCAGCCGTGCCGGGAGCAGGGTGGTGCAGTTTGCCGTGAGGAGGCTGCAGCCCACGCTGCCCCTCTGTTCTGGAGCTGGGAACACAGAGCTCTGGGATGCTCTGGGATGCTCTGGGATGCCCTGGGATGCCGTGATGCTTCCGGAGGGGCTCTTGAACCCACAGGGAGCCAGAGGGCTGTTTGCTGCATCCCTAAATCTGGGATTCTCCAGGTGGGAAGCAGGATTGCTCCGTTCCCTGCGTCACTCTGTGTTTTACTCCCTGCCCTCAGCTCATCCGGAGCATCTCCCTGTTCCCTTCCCTCCTCCTCCCTTACCTCACCCCACAGGCATCCTTCCGAGATGCACCGGGCTCGCTTTCTGCCGCATTTAATGTTATTCCTCCCCTTCCCTCTGGCGTGGTGCTCTCCCGAGCACAAAGCCGCCCTTTCTCCCATTCATCCCGGCGGAGCAGGGACATTGCCGTGGACAATCGTGCCTTTGAATCCTGTGCTATCCAGTTAATGCCAGGCAAAGGCACTCGGGCAAAGGGCCTCGGCGGGGTCAGCGAGGCTCTGGAAATGAGCCCTGTGTCTTCGGGAGCTCCGCACTTGGATTTTGGCAGGAAGGTGATGGCAGGGTCAAGCCTTCCCCGTTCCAAGGGGACGAGCCTTTCTTTGCAGTGTCAAAAGCAGCTTTGGCCTTGCTAGGAGAGACGTGTCCCATTCTTTGGGGACATAATGGGACATGGCCTCGTTTCTGGAAGGGTTCAAGGCCAGCTGAATGGGGCTCTGAGCAGCCTGGTCTAGTGGAACTTGCCCTTGGCAGAGGGGTTGGAATTGGATGAGCTTTAAGGTTTCTTCCAACCCAAACCATTCCGTGATAGCGTGGGCCGTTAGACGCCCTTTGCGTCCTCATCCCCAGCTCCTGAAGCTGTTGATACCCGAGACCCCCAGTCTGGGGGGTGGTTTGCTCGCCCATCCTGCCAGAGGAGAAGCAGAGGCAAAGGGCATCAAACCCCTTCCCTGATCCAAGCTGTTGGAGGCAGAGCAGGGCTGAGGACCAGCTTTGCAGGGAGCCGGGAGACCTCTGCACTCACTCTTGGAAGCACCTTTAAAGCCTCCCTTCCCAATCCAGGGAAATCAGTGCTGGAGCCACAGCCACACTTGTGGGCCCTGGCTGGCAGAGCTGTTTAATCTCAGCTCCGTGATTCAGAGCGGTCCCTGGGGAGCTGCAGGATAAATAACACGTTGGTGCCAACCAAATTATTGTTTAGGGCTTGTTTGTTTTCAGCTCTTTGGAGAGGAGGGTGTCCTTCCAGGTTGGCACGGCTCGCCAAGCTCAGGGAGCGCCGGGAAAAGGCTCCAAGTGAGCCCAAAGGTAGCAGGAGAAAAGTGTGCAACAGGGGGAGGTGGAGGAAGAGGAGCTGCCCGGATCAGCAGCAAATTTAGGGGCAGGAGGTTTCACAAGGGTAAAGTTTGGTGAAGTCCAGCCAGACCTACTCATGGCGTGTTGGTGATGGGGTAAAAGGGCTTTGGGGCTCCTGTGCCTCAGCCAAGTGTGGGGTTTTTGAGGGCTGCTGGGAAGGGAGAAGGCGTAAAGGGGATTAGTGCTCTCCTGGGCAGGCTTAGGCTGAGCCTGTGGCTGGGGGCAGGCCTGGCTGGCTTCCCGCAGGTCAGAGGAGCTGCACGATCACCGGGAGGGGCTCCGTGCCAGCTTCTCCAGCAGGCACAGCACGGCCTCAGCAGTTTCTCCAGGCCTTGGGCACGGGAGAGGCGCGGGAAGGCTGGGCAGGGCACAGGGACGAGCAGGGACGGGGATCCAGCCGGGCTCTCCCGGCCCGGGGTCCGGGGAAGGGCACCCGGAGGTGTTGCCTCGGTTGTGTCCCCACCCCGTCCCTGTGGCTGAACAGCCCTTGCCGAGCAGGCCCGGGGGGTTTTGGCAGGTCCCCCAAGCCCTGATGGGAAAACTCTGCTTGTTTAACCCTGCAGGGGATTAGAGACCCCGAGGAGGTGCAAAGTGGAGAATAAAGCCACAAATCAAGCAGGAATTCAGTAGCCCCCGTGACCTCTAATAAGTCTTCTTCCCCTTTGGCCCTGCGGAGCAGAGGGGAGTGCTGGACTGGGCAGGGATTGGCCTTTGCCTGCCCTGCCAAGTGACAGCCCCGATAAATAGAGAGGGCCACGTGCCACTGATTAATTGCCTGGCTGTGCTGGCAGCCAGCTCCCGAGGCAGTCCCGGCCTTTGTCTGAGTGCTGGGAGCCGCAGCACTCGCCAGGGGAGAGGCCCCCTCTCCTTTGGAAAGGGGGAATGATGAACGCGGAGTGCCTGAGCAGAGGGCAGCCCTGATCCTTGGAGGCTTTTTTCCCTTGGAGGAGCGATCCCTCTCGTGCCATTCCTGCACAGCACTGCAGTTTGGGCTGCCCAAAGCTGCCCTCAGCCCCAGAGAAGCTGCAGGACCCCACGGGGGGACAGTGGACACCCCAGGGAGGGGACAGCCACACCTGCAGTGCAGGGCCAGCCTCCCCCACCCGAGCTGGCCACACAGAGGGGAACAGAGGGTGTTTGTAGGAAAGAGGAGCTGGAAAAGCCAGACTGTGAAAGAGGAAGGAAAGAGGAGCAGACAGGCAGCTCTTCTCCCAGCTGGGCCCATCTGCAGCCCCAGCTGTGACGTCTGAGGTCTTGCAGCCACTTTTTGCTCCTCTCTGGAGCCAGTTGTGCCTTCAGGTGCACCTGTCACACCCGGGAACTCCAAACCCTGCCCATCCCTCCCGGCCCCGGGGAGGAGGATGCTGAAGGGCAGGGAAGTGGAGATGAAGTGCAGGAGAGTGCAGGACCCAGTCCTGTCAGGCATTGCATGCAGCATCCTAGTGGAAGAGGGAGCCCTTCATCCCCAAGCTGGGAGGCAGGAGGCACTGGGGTGCTGGAAGAAGGCAGCATTCCCTGGCTGCTGCAGAGCCAGGGCTGAGGCACTGCCAGCTCCCACTCTCCTCCAGCGGCCGCTCCTGCAGCAATTCCCCTTCTTCCTCCTCTCCGTTGTGGAGCTCCCCTGTTCCCCGGGGCCCAGGGGACGGCAGCCCAGCTCGGAGCCGGGGAGCTGCCTTTCCCTGCCTGCCTGGAGCCGGGCCAGCCCTCCCAGAGGGCCCCCAGCCGCGTGTCCTTGTTTTCCTCACGGCTCCAAGGGCACGGGAAGGGAGCGGATCAGCCGGGCTGGCCGTGGGTGCTCCCCACAGCAGATCCCTGACGAGTGTGCTGTTCCCAGGTGCCAAGGAATATGTGTTCCCCAGGAGTGAGAAGTACCCGGTGTTCTACCACCAGGAAAACACCTCCTCCATCTACGTCGGGGGCGAGGGGAGGCTTTACTACTACGACTTTGCAACCCGGGAGAACTACACGGTGAGGATGCTCTGCTAGCAGCCCCAGAGCCCAATAAAATGTGTCCAGCATCCATCTCCCAGCCCAAATTCCAGGTATCCTGGTGAAGCCAGGCCTGGAAGAGCCAGGGCTCTGCCCAGCCGGCCCCATCCAGCGACATCAGCGTAAGGAATGGCTGCAGTAGGGAGAGGCCTCCTGTGCTAGGCATGGGTGGGTTTTTCCCTGGATGTGATCCCTCTGAGGTCTTTGCTGCCCCAGAGGGAGGATTTTTCCAGTAAGGGATCCTTCCTTTAGTGTGAGAAGTGATGCTCAGACCTGCATCACTGTGGAGGAGCTGCCTTCCCATCCTTTTCCACTGTCGGAGCTTTTCTTCCAAAGCGGGAAGCTCAGAGCCAGCCATGGAGTTAAGGGAGTAGGAAATTCCCACAGTTGGCATCCTCCTGACCCCTTCTTGTCCTTCTCAGCCTCTGACTGAAGTTTGGGCCCAAATGCTTCCTTCGGTGTTCCCAGAACACTGTGGTTCCTGTCCTCACCACCCACTGCCGGACACCCTTTCCCCACAATGACGAATCCTCTTCCCAAATCCTTTGGAGAGGAGCCCAGGCTGGCTGCCAGTAGTCATGCCTGCTGCTTTGGCCCTGCATCCTCGCTTCTCCCCATCCCTTCCAGGGATCCAGCCTGGCCTTCCCAAGGGATTTCAAATGCCAAGGGTGGGGGACAAGGACACGCTGCAGCGTTTAATGGCCTCCTTGTAGTGGGCTGGGCCCACGTCTCTTGGCTTTGAGAGAGGAGGAATTAAAGCATTTTTCTCTCTTTTATCCTAGGAAGACTTCCCAGTGAAAAATGAAGGGCAGTGCGTGATGTCTGGGAATTTGGTAGGTCCCACTTGTGATGGAACAGCGGGATGGGGAAGGGCTGGAGGGCTGCTGGGAAGGAGCTGTGTGTGCTCCTCACGTGCTCCCTCTGAGTGAAGAGATCCAGGAAAAAGCTGGCAAGTGCTGGAGGCTTTGCTGTGCCATTCACAGGCTCCTCTCCTCTCCCTGGCAGGAGGACAGCAGGAATTACCTGACCTTGGTGGAGCAGTACGGAGATGGGATGTTGGTGTGCGGGACCGGTGCCTGCGCTCCCACCTGCTGGAATGTGGTACGAGCCCTCCCCCCAGCCGGGCCGGCCCGGGCAAGGAAAAGCACTTCCCTCGTGCCCTGCAGGCACCTGATCCCACTCAGGATCCGTTTCTGTCCTTCCCCAGACGCAGAGGAAGGAGAGCCCGCCGTGGGATGGGAGAGGGATCGCTCCCTTCACCCCGGACTCCAACACCCTCGTCGTCGTCGATGGTGAGCCTGGGATTTTCCCGTTTTCTTGTGTTCCGGTGGTCATGCTGTGCACAAGTCTCTGTGACAAAAAGCTGTCCCCCGAGGCTGCCCCAAGGGCTTTGTCCCTGCCCTGGTTGGCCTTAGTGCTCCTTGTTCTCTCCTCCTGGAAATGCACATCCCTTTAGGACAGAGCATGGCACAAGGTTGGTTATTCCCACCCGGGCCGTGGGATGGAGTGTCTGTGTGGGAGGGTAGAAAGCGTGGGAACAGCAGGGAATCAGGAAGGGTTTGGTTGGAAGGGACCTCAGAGGGAGAGTCCTGCAGTGATCCCATCGCTCTGGACCTGGCAGGGACGCAGGTGAGGATCCTTCCCAAGGATCTGTCCCTGCCACCCCTTAGGGAAAAGGACTGGGGGAGCCCTGCCAGGCCAGCTCAGCCCTGGGCAGTGAGGACTGAGTTTCTTGGCTGTATCCACCATCCCTGCCAGTCCATGTGCCCAGAAAGTCCTGCTTTCTTTCATTTCTTCCCTTCTCACCGATCCTTCTGTCCCACTGGAAATGAGCCTTCCTATCCCACAGGCCATGACATCTACTCCACCATCAAGAAGAGCCAGCAGAACGGGAAGATCCCTCGCTTCCGCCGAGTGAGAGGGGGTGGAGAGCTCTACACCAGTGACACGGTGATGCAGAGTGAGTGTGGGGCACGTTCCCAGTGCGGGGGATCCCAGGCCGGACTCCGTCACCCCACATCTGAGAGGGGAACATCCTCTCTGCCCAGCTGGGGCAGAAGAAGCTCCAGAGCTTCGTGCTTGGGGCCTTCAGTCACCCTGGAGCTGCAGGGGAAGCTGGTCCGGTCCCCTCAGTGCCAGGGAGGAGGGACCCAGCTGTCCCCTCCAGCCGGGGGATTTCAGCGCTCTGCTTTTATCACAAAACAATGGAGAAGTGACTTCCACTTCCTCAGGGGATGGGGAAATGAGGGTGGCGAGTCCCCTCTTGCATGCTGGAAGGAAACAGGGTTGTGTAAAGGTGCCCGGCAGCTGCCCTGTGCCATTGGGCAACTCCCACTGCGGGCAGTGGCTCTTTCCAAACCCCGCAGCCAGGGTGAAACCCTGAGGCAGGGATACCTTGGGCTGGCAGGGGACAGGGTGGGGGCAGAGAGACACGACCCTCTCCACTTCCATGAGGTGGTTGTGCTCCCAGAGACACCGGGAAACGGGAGGTTGTTGAACCCCCGGCCAAATGAAAAATTGAATCAAAGTGACACCAGGATAAAACAGAGCTCGTGCAGGGAGGGGGAAGGGAAACCAAGCCAAAGCTGAGAGCCCCAGAGCTGGCAGGCTGATCCCTGGAGATTCCCTGCCATGGGAACACCGGCTAAGGATGCTCAGAGGGACCCGGGGCTGCCGGGGATGCCCGTGACAGCAGAGGTGTGTTAATAGGAACAGCATCATGGGGTTTTCCAAACAAACAGCACGGATTTCTCCTCCTGAGGGATCCTTCCTCCCGATAACAGCTCCCTGAGCAGGGAGGGAGATGGGTTTCCTTTGCTGCCAAGGCTTCCCCAGGCTCTGGGGAGCTGTTCCTCTGGGGAATGAGTCGGTGGAGTTTGGCAGGAGACAGAGAGCAGTGGGAACCACTGGGAAGGTGGCAGGGGAGAGGCTGTGCTCGGAGCTGTCCTTTCCCTGGAGCACAGCTGTGTCCCACTCCCTGCCCTGGCTGCAGAACTCGCTGCTCTGTCCCCACCGGGGGCTTTTCGGATGAAATGGCTCGTGCCAAGGTTTCCTGAGGGCTCCCTTCCCTTTCCAGACCCTCAGTTTGTCAAAGCCACCACGCTGAGGCACGAGGAGCCTCACCAGGACAAGATTTATTATTTCTTCCGCGAAGACAACCCGGATAAGAGTCCCGAGGCCCCGAGGAACATCTCCCGGGTGGCCCAGCTGTGTAAGGTACCATGGGAACGGGGTGTGCTGGGAGGCAGGAGAGCTCCAGGGGTGAAAAGGGATGTGCCAGCCCACCTGGCCCCTCTGACACAGCGTTCCTGTGGGCCACAGCCATTCCTTTGGCCTCCCCATCTTGCTCCTAGGGGAGAGAATTCCCTGTTCCATCTCATTGGGATGTCAGAGGAACGTGGTTGTCGCAGTGACCAGCATCCAGTACACCTCTGGAGCATCCCCCCGTTCCCCATCCAAGATGCATCCCTCCAGGCGGCGATTTTGGGCTGTTCTCTGCCGAACCCTGACTTCCTCCCTGCTTTCCCTGCCCCCCAGGAAGACAAAGGAGGAACCAGCTCCCTCTCTGCTTCCAAGTGGACCACATTCCTGAAGGCCACCTTGATTTGTGTCGACCCGGTCACCAAGGGCAACTTCAACTGGCTGCAGGACGTCTTCTTTGTCCCTGCCAGCGACTGGCGGCACTCCAAGGTCTACGGGCTCTTCACCAACACCTGGTGAGGCTCCCTGCAAAACTGGGAGCGGGCTGCCCTGTCCCAAATCCGTCCTCCCAGCCCTTCAGTCCCTCTGGAAAACAGCTGGCGTGGGCATGGCGATGGACACAGCCGTGCCCCGGCTGCAGGGGAGTGGCCGATGTCCCCCTGACCCCTGTTTGCCCCTCAGGGGAAGCTCTGCTGTCTGTGTCTATTCCTTCGGGGACATTGACAACGTGTTCCGGACGTCCCGCCTCAAAGGCTACAACGGCCCCGACCCCGAGGTCAAACCCGGGCAGGTGAGTCAGGGGTAGGAGCTGCCCCACAGGAGGTTTGGGGGGGTCCCGAGGCCAGGAGGGCCGGTCCCGCCCTGCCACTGCAGCTCCCGGGGTGCCTGGGGCAGGGGAGGGGACACGGAGCGAGGGAGGCACCGCGGGAGGGAGCTGAGCCTTGGAAGTAAGAGGAGGCTGGATAAGGTGTGATGCTTTCATGGGAAGCACGGGGAGAGCGGCTCTTCCAGGCAGCTGGCGCGGTGGCAGCACCCCCAGGGCAGGGCTGGCACCACGCCTGGCCATCTCCTCGGGGCCGAGCCGTCCCTCTCCGCTCACCCGCGGTGCCTTTCGTCTCCCGTCCCGCCGCAGTGCGTCCCCTCCGGGCAGCACACGCCCAGCGAGACGTTCAAGATCGCCGACAGCCACCCGGAGGTGGAGGAGCGGGTGGAGCCGCTGGGCCCCTCCCGGAGCCCCCTGTTCCACAACAAGCACCGCTACCGCAGGATCGGCGTGCACGAGGTGGCCGCGGGGGACGGGCGCCGCTACAACGTCCTGTACCTGGCCACAGGTACCGCCCACAGCCCCCGCCCCCGCCCCGGCCTTCCCCCGAGGGTGGGCGGCCCCAGGGAAGCAGGGGCTGCGTGCCCAGCCTGGCATATGTTTGTCAAGCGGGAGAGAGCTGCCAAGTCCCGAGTACAGCCGAACGCTTCCAACTTGGCTGCGTAGGCACGGGCGGGCTCCAAGCAGGATCCCGAGCCCCCGTGGGGCTGCTTCAGTCAGGGAGGGGTGGCACAGCTCTACGCAGGTGTGGTTCTGCGCTGTGCAGCAGAAATCCTTTCCAAAGGGAGCTGCTCCCTCACTTCCCTGAGCCGTGCTCATCCCTTTCTCTGCACTGTGCTGGGAGCTGTTCGCTGGCACTTGTGGAGGGACTTCCGGGGGTTTACAAAATTCCTAATCTGTGATTAAAAACTGCAGACGGCTCTCTGTGGGTGGCTGGGGTTGGATTAGGGGCCACGTGTGCTCCCATTGCTGTGATTTTCCAGAATCCTGGGTTTAAATGCAGCCGATGCCCTGCGGAGTCCCACTGGGAGGCCTGATCCAACGTGCAGGGCTTGGCAGGGCAGTGGGATGGACACGGATGCACCTGGGGGGTCCTGATCCCTGTGTGAGCTGGGGTCATATTTCCCACCTCCTCCTGGCTGATGGGGGAGAAGGGTTCGACCATTTGGGAAGGGGAAACCATGCAAGAGGGTAAACAGTGGGGATTCCTGAGCCCTGCTCCCTCAGGATGCTGCTTCTGGGAAAAATCCTGTCCTCTCTGGGTGCGTGGTGTCAGGAATCCAGTCAAGCTGCTCCCAGGATGCCTCATCAGGGCTCTCGTCTCTTCCTTCCTAGACAAGGGATCCATCCACAAGGTCGTGGAGCTGCCGGATGGGGTGCAGAACATCATGGAGATCCAGGTCTTCCCAAACAAGGACCTGATCCAGTCCATGATCCTGGACCACACGAGGGTGGGTCTCTGCTTGCTCTGTGGCAAGGAAAACAGGGGAGTTGGCCAGGCAGCAGGGAAGGCAGGGACGGACGGTTTGGTGCCAGCCCCCGGGTCTGGAAGTAGAATCATGGAATCATGGAATGGTTTGGGCTGGAAGGGACTTCTAATGATCATCAAGTCCAATCCCTCTACGACAGGGACACCTTCCACTATCCCAGGTTGCTCCAAGCCCTGTCCAAGTTGGCCTGGAACACTTCCAGGGATGGGGCAGCCACAGCTGCTCTGGGCACCCTGTGCCAGGGCCTCCCCACCCTCACAGGGAGGAATTCCTCCCCAATATCCCATCTAACCCCGCCCTCTGGCAGTGGGAAGCCATTCCCTGTATCCTGTCACTCCATAGTCCCTCTCCAGCTCTCCTGGAGCCCCTTTAGGCACTGGAAGGGGCTCTGCGCTCTCCCTGAAGCCTTCTCTTCTCCAGGTGAGCACCCCCAGCTCTCCCAGCCTGGCTGTGGAGCAGAGGGGCTCCAGCCCTCGGAGCATCCCCGTGGACTCTCCCCAGCAGCTCCGCGTCCTTCCTGCCCCTCCGTGGGTGTCCGTGGGACACGGGATGACCACTCCCTCTGCTTCCCCCCCTCAGGCCGTGCTGTACGTCGGCTCCTCGAGCAGAGTGCTGGAGATCCCCATGGACATGTGCCGGGCGTATCGGAACAACTGCCACAGCTGCGTGCTGGCCAGGGACCCCTACTGCGGCTGGGCCAACGGCACCTGCCTCTCGCTGGCCCTCAGCCGGTGCGTGGGACCCCATTCCAGGCCTCCTGATCCCCTGGGAGAAACTCCCAGGCCCTCAGCGTTCCCCCTGCAGGCCATGGCCACGCACGGTTTTGAGGTGTCTGCGCTGTCCCCAGAAGTTTGGGATCCTCTGCACAGATCCATCCCTCCCTTTAGGGGTTTTGAGCACCCCACCCCTCTTCCTGCTGCTGGGTCTCATGTGGGTCATCACCAGCCTAACTGGGAATGGGGAGGGGAGTGTTTTCCCACTCACCCCTCTCATATGGGGGATTCCTGTCCCTGAAACGCCGCTTCCCAGATGTTTTGTTGGTGCCAATTCCCATTCCCGTCCCCTAGGGAGGTGCTTCAGAACCTGAACTTGGACTCGTGGCGAGGAAGCTGCCAGAAAGGGGATGTTAAGGAAGGTACGTGGAGGTGTGAGCCACGGGACCAGGGTGGTGGATTCTCCGGATTCTCCGGGCTCTGGATGGGTTGTGCGGGGCGTTGGAACTTGTTAGGGAACTGGGAATGACTCTGGAATCAAGACACCAAGCTGGAGTTAGTGGAAATAATTTTTCTGAGCTGGGTGGGAGGGATTAAACTGGGAGAAGAGTCCTGTGGGCCGTTGTGGTTAGGTGGCTGTGGAATATCATGGAACGGTTAGGGTTGGAAAGGGACCTTAAAGATCACCCAGTTCCACCTCTCCTGCCACGGGCACGATCCCACCGACCCGGGCAGTGCTTCCTGGACACCCCTGAGCCCTGCCTTGTCCCCTGTCCCGCAGACGACTACCGGAACATCACGGTGGTGCCCTTCTCCCGCTATTACCTCAACTGCTCCGTCGAGTCCCACTACGCCACCTACAACTGGTACCACGACAACGTCCTCATCAAGAGCTGCAACACCTCGCACCCGCAGCAGGACTGCTTCCACTTCATCCAGAACGTCAGCCACGAGCACTACGGCCACTACGTCTGCGTGTCCGAGGAGGACGGCTTCCGCCAGGCGCTGGTCAAGGAGCGCCTGCTGAACCGCCTGCGCTTCCTGTCGCAGAGGGGCCGCGCCGCCGCCGCCGTCACCGCGGGCGCGTGGCTGCAGCCGCTGCTCGCGGTGGCCCTGCTGGAGCTCTTCCACTGACGCTGCCGTCCCGCTCCTCCCGCCCGCTCCCCCGGCGGGATCGCTGTTTGCCGAGCCGCCCCTTGGACGTTGAACCGCTGGCTGTTCCCAGAGGGGTCCCGGGCAGCGCCTTCTCCGCCTTTGGCCTCGCTGGAAGAGCCTCGGGGAGGAGGGTGTGACTGCAGGGCTTGGGGACGCGCGGGGGGACGGGGGCAGTGGCGGCCCCGTTCCTGGCGGCTCTGTTATCCCGATCCCGCCCCGGGCGCGGATGTTCAGCGATGCATGCACTGATCCTCAGGGCACGGCCACTCCT
Organism: Atrichornis clamosus; assembly: GCA_013400975.1. NCBI lineage: Eukaryota > Metazoa > Chordata > Aves > Passeriformes > Menuridae > Atrichornis > Atrichornis clamosus. The sequence goes on from WBMZ01011336.1 coordinate 53,781, forward strand.
CCCGTCGGGAACGTGCATGTGATGAAGATGAGGAGGAGGAGGAGCCGGCCCTCGGCCTCTGGACTGCTTGATCCGAGCGGGGGCCGCCACCTCCCAAGGTTTTAGTGGATAATGTTGGGGTTGAGAAGCAGCTGGGGCACTCCCGGCGTCACTCGTGAGTCCCCTTCGGGGCTGGAGAACTGGGCTCTCGAAGGGTTTGGGGCTTTGGTTCGTTGTTTTTTGTTTGCAGCTGGCTTTGATGTGGGAGGGAGGTCGGGGATTCGCGCTGGAAAACCTGCAGGTGCCAGCGCTAAGTTAGGAATTTGCATGGAAAAGCCTCGGAAGGTGACTAGATTTGGGGTGCAGGGAAGGACAGATGGAAGGGGACGGGAAGGGAAGGTGGAAGCAGAGCCCAAACCAAACTGGGAGGCCCTGGGAAGACGTTGGAAACGCACAAATCCTCTGCAGGCAGCTAAGGGCATTTTTCCGTGGGCAGCAGGGCAATCCCTGCTCCCCACCCTGCTCCTCCGGGAGAGGGACCAGGCTTCCTCAGGGAAAGAGGCTGCGGATCTCAGGGCGACGGGAGGGCTGTGCCTGTCCCCGGCTCTGCCTCTGTCCCCCCCAGCCAGGGGACGGGGGAGGCCCCGAGTTTGCTTCCCTTGCGCTTTTGGAGGTCTCCGAGCAAGACTAAACTGTGAAAACCGGGATGCTCTCCCTGCAAAGGGTGGCCCCACACCTTGTCCAAACCGATCCCAGCCCGGAACACCCCAGCCTCGGGCGGGGGCATCCTGGCTCATGCTTCCAATACCTGTCCCAGCAGCACAGCTCCTGCTCCGTGCCTGCTCACTCAGGAGAGCCCGAGGGGCCTTTGGGGCAAGGGGGAGGTGCCACGGCCACAGACTGTGGACAACAGGCCAGAGCTTCCTACTGCACTACATTCCCAAGATATTCCCCCCCTGAATCTAGGATAGAGCTTCTTACATCCCTTCTCAAAGCACTTTAACTTTGTGAACTAACAGATATTTATTATCGACTGGTCATTACTGTACTTGTAGAATTTTATAATATTACAGGAGGTGGGTTCAGATTAGAGGAGAGGAAAAAAAAAAACCACCACAAACAGCTACCAAAAAAACCCCCCCTTTCAGATCTGTAACCAAAGTGGATGGTTGGAATAAAGAGTGGAAAAAAGCAGGAGAGCGCTGTGTTTCTCACTGGGAGATGAGGGGTCCTGCTGCGATAGTGGCCAGGATCTCTCCTTGCCTTTTTCCATGTCCTGTTCTCTCCAGCAGCAGCGCCAGCGCTGGGTTTGCTGCTCCTGCTTCAGGCTGGCACCTTCAAGAGCAAATTCCCGCTGGAAAATCCAGAGGTGGTGGCAGCAGCACCCATGGAAAACGAGGCCTGGAAATAGCGGTGTTGTTTCCTTCTGATTGTGGAGCCATCCCCTCGCCTTCTGCCTGGGATGCTCGTGCTTTTTGGCTGCTCTTTGGGGAAAAACGAGCTGATGGCTGATGGCTGCAGAGGGGGAAAAGGCAGGAGGGAAGGAAGCAGGGAACGGGAATTCAAGCTTTTAAAAGGTGCCAACAAAAGCCGGAGAGAACAATACCTTCCCTCTCTCTTTCAAACCCTCCATCAAAGCCCCGCGGCACAAAGGCAGACCTGGCTCAGGCTGGGTCACGGCTCATCCCGATCCATGCCCGGCTGTGTGCTATTCTTAGCGCTGCTGCCGGGCCTCTTCCTGCAGGGAAATATTTCGGGATGGGTGGCTGCGTCCTGAGCTGCAGCCCCGGGATGGCAGCGCGGCGCCTGCAAAGCCTCGGAGGCGCAGGGGGCCCAGGGCTGGCACTGACGGGATTTGCAGGAGGCTTTGCAGGTCCCTGATCTGCAGAGCGGGGGGGTTGGCAGCCAAAGGCGAAACCTTTCCCTGCCTCCTTTCCTCCTCAGCGCCGGCTTTGGCAGAGAATTCCCGCTGGCTCCGGCGGCGTGCGGCAGCTTGAGGGAAGGGAGGAGGAAGGAGCCCGAAAGGCGGGCGGGTTCCAAAACAAGAAGTGTGAATTTTGGCAGCCCCCTCCCCGCCGTGGGAGGAGGTGGGGAGCTGCCCGGGATGGGAACGGAGAGGAGCCCGGCACCCAGGCGGAGGTTTTGGGTGCTGTGCGCGGACACCGAGCTGTTTGCATTCCCGGCTCCACTGGTGCCAGCGCTGGGATCCCAAAGCTCCAAAACCCCTCACTCCAACCCCGGGCAGGAGGGCTGGGAGCAGCGCACGAAGGTGATGCTGAGCCGCCGCCACGGAACGGGTCGGAAGCGGCAAAAATAATTCCAGTTCAGTTGCCCAAGATCCGTTTTCTTGCCCAAGCATCCAGCTGAGAGCACGGGATTGAGGGATAACCCGGGATCCTCAGGGACGCACAGGGGCTGCAGCAGCACCTCCCTCCCCAGCACGTGCCCATCCCCGCTCCCTGGCAGCAGCCTTTTGCTAAAGTCCCTGAGAAAGGCAGCAACACTTGAGCCCTCCGGGCTGTGTTTTATTCTGGGACACGTTTCCACCCCCCGCGGCTGTTTCCTTAAATACAATGAGCCCAAACCCGGGAGCAAACACAGGCACCGGGATTTATTGTGGCTTCGGGGCTGCTGCAGGGGGAAGCCGGGACGTCACCGCCCTCACCCCGCTGCGGCCACATTGTTCGAGGGAGTTATTCTGGGATCTGTGTTCTCACGGGAGCAGGCACACACAGGAAGGTCAGGTATTCCAGCAGCTTTTCCAGGCTTCCTCTGGCACAGGCCGGAGCCGGGTTGGCCACACACTTCAAACAAAAGCCATGAGAGCATTTAATTTTTTCCCAGCATTTTGGGGGATATTCCTGCCTCCAGCCTGGAGGCTGCTCCAGGAGGAGGGTTTGCCGTGGAGGACAATCCTGTATCCCTCTGGATCAGATGCCAGAGCTGGTGGGAGATCCCACAGCAGCACCCAAGGGATGCCCGGACTGCAGGCTCAGCCAAGGTGCTGCCTTCAGCCATAGCATCCCTCTGGGAATCTCTTCCTGGTGGGATGGGGCTACAGAGCCATTCCAGAAGGAGCTGCTGGAGCCTGGGAGCAGGATACCCCAGTAGCCACCCTTGGATTCACAAGAGCCAGGATTCCAGGGATGGAGAGGTGCTGCTGCATCCTGGCCACGCCTCCCACCCTCCCATAAAGGAAGATAAATATATTTATGGCTCCATCCAGGGAATTTACATGTCTGGATCAGGTGCCTGAAATCCTGCCATGCTCTTGGCTCACTCCCAGCTGCTGTCACCCCTTGTCCAACCGGTTTTCCCAGTCAGGGATGTGACAGCTCTATTTGTAGGGATTATTTGCTGCCTTGTGGCTATTTCCCCATTTTTCCCGAGGATCTCAGGATGTAACCCGCCTTGGACAGGTGTCTGTCTGTCTGTGTGTTTTCCTGGGGTCCAGGTTGGAACACGGAGTGTTCCCAAGTGGGATCCAAGAGGGACAAGAGGTGGGCGCAGCTACGGCACTGAGGAGGATCAGGACGAGCGATCCGAGTGGGAAACCCAGCGATTTACTGGAAATGAGATGGCCCGGGAGAAGCTGGGGGAAGTTAAACACGGGATAACCCCACGTGGCCGTGTTCCTCCTACCCACAGCCGGACATGCTAAAGCTTTTTCTCTTCCAGCTGTGAATTTCCACTCCACCGTGAATTTCCACTTTACGATCCCCCAGGGGTGATCCTGGCTGGAGAGCGCATCCCGTCGGGGTGGGATGTCCCATCCCAGTTGGATGGAGCCCCCGAACACCAGGCATCAGCCTGGCACCTTCTAAGTCTGGCAATAAATAAGCAGAGGTTCAGTTTAATGGAGCAGGAGATTGAAAACGACGTAGAATTGTTCCTGTTTCCCATTAAAGCTGATCCTGGCTGGCTCCATCCTCTGGATGCTCTGGCAGCATCTCTCAGGGATGCTGTGGGGGATGATGACCATGTGCCAGGTCATTCCCTTCTCCCCTCTCCCGGGGGGAAACCCTCCAGCAAGAACTGCTTGGTCACAGTCTGATTGCAACCAAAAGTTTCACATTTTCAACATAATATTATGAAAATGAGATTTCCCCCCCCTGCCTTCCAGCCCCAGATTGAGTCACAGGGGGGTTTTGGGCAGGAGTTTCACTCCTGGAATTTTCCCAACCACCTGTTTGTGGGCAGGAGCTGAAAGCTCGCAATGAATGGATTCACTCTCGGGGAGCAGGGAAGACCCCGGGGCAAAATCCCTGCAGAAAAGAGAAGAAACTGGAAAATACATGGAAGCCACCACGCTTCCCACGGGATGGGTGCAAACAGCGGGGAGCTGAGCAGGATGGATCCACACAGGGATGCAGGGTGTACTTTTACGGTAAGGAAGCGAAGCAGCAGCTCCATGCCCTTTTTCCAGACGGATTTCACGCTGCTGTGCTCTGCCTCCATCCCAGCGATGTGACTCCGTCCCATCAAAAAAAGAAAACCCTACTTCCAGCACCCCCCTGCCTGAAGTCAGCCCCATCCCGGCCCATTCCCATGGGCCCTGGAGGGGCAGAGACACCCTAAACACGAGCAGCTGCACCCAAACACCGTCACTCTCCTAAATCACCGCAGCCGCGCCGTTCCCAGCCCCCGCGTCCGGCTGACGCTGGAATTCCTGCCACGGAGCGGGGAGCCGGGGGGTCCCAGCGGCCTCCCGGGGGGCTGATTCGCTGCGGGGAGGTGTGAAGCTGGCGAGTCACCCGCTCGCTCCAGAGGTGACACGGCAGGAAAACCCCGCGGGTGGAAAGCGAAAGCGCGCGACGCCCACGGTGTCACCTCTCCCCGGGACGAAACCGCTCTGCAGGGACCCTGCGGGTCCCCAGTGCGGGTGGCACCGGGAGAAGGCCACGGGGGAGAGATGACACTCTCGGTTGCGCTCATCCCGGAATAGCAGGGATACACCCGGGCCGGGCGGGGGCGGGTGAGGCGCTGTCTCCATCCACACGCTTTCCTCACCGTGGATGGAGCATTGGTGCTCGGAGTCGGGTCCCCAGCGGCACGGCTGGGGACAAGGTGTCGTTACGGGTGTCTTGGCACCTCAAACCGCTTCCTGCCTCCCCCCACTTCCCGTCAGAGCCCCCCGGGTGCAGCGGTTCCTGTGCTGCGGTTCCCTCTGCGAGGGGACAACACAACTGTCGCGTTTCCTTTGTGCTGAGGGGGTGGCAGAAAGTTTGGAGACTTCCCAGGGTGGGGGGGACAGGGGAGAAGGGCAGGACCCCGTGGGGGATGTGTGTGGGACCCTTCAGTCACGCAGGGGACAGGCACGGGGTGCTGGAGCACATGAGCTGTCCCCACACTTCGGGGAGGTGCTGGGAAGGGGCTGCAGAGGCAACACAGCGTGATGGGGGCTGTGACCTCGGCGTGGGGACCGTGGCTGACAGAGCAGAGCTCAGCGTGTGTCCCTCCGTGTCCCTTGGGCCCTGCCCCCGTGTCCATGGCTGGAGGACGGGCAGCAGGCCCCACCAGGACGGTGACAGTGCAGGGGGGGGAAGACGGGGGTGGCACTGTGCCACCATGTCCCCGGGCTGCTCCGGGGTGCACGTGCAGCCAGTGGGGTTTGCATGCCGGGACAAACGATGGGGCCTGGAACAGGAGGGGACAGGGACCGTGGGGCAGGAGGGGACTGTCCCTGGGACCTGAGAGGGGAGAGATAACCTGAGGCAGGAAGGGACAGATCCTGGTCCCTGTGAGGGGATCAAAAACCTGGGGCAGGAGATGACAGACCCTGTGTTTTGGAGGGGACAGGGACAACGGGGCAGGGGTTACCGAGATGGTGCCCTGGGACGTGCCAGGTACCCTAGGACAGGAAGGGACAGCCCCTGTGTCCTGGGAGAGGGCAGCCCGGGTGCGCTTGGAGGGGACGGGGACCACGGGACAGAGGAGGACAGGGGCGGAGGGGCAGCAGGGGACAGCCCCTGTGTCCTGGCAGGGGTCAGGGCCCGGGGAGTAGGAGGGGACAAGGACGGCGAGGCAGGAGGGGACAGCCCCTGTGCCCTGGCCGGGGACAGGCTCCGCGCTCCGGGGAGGGAGGGGACAGGCCGCCGCTGTCCGCGCACGGCGGCACTGACGGGCCCGGCGCGCCCCTCTGTGGCCGTCGCCGATGTCGCATCTGCCGCCAGCCCGGCTCAGCATCGCCGGCTCAGCATCCCCGGCCGCGGCCATCCCGCTGCTCATCCCTCTCCCAGGGACACCCCGAAGAGAAGCCTCAGGGATGAGGGACGCCCCCGTGCCCCCCTCCCCATTATCTGCCCCACCCCTCATCGCTGACTGGTTGCCAGTGGATGTCATTGTGCCTGGGGACAAGGGACCTTGTGTGCCACCACCCTCGGGGGCTGCAGCCTTTGTCCTCGGCTCGGGACACCCCAAAAAGCCTTTCCCTGCTGGCAGGGGGGTGTTTGGGGTTAGAGCCTAGGAACGCGGGACCTGCCCCCCAGCACCCCCTGTCCTGGGGAGGGTGGATGTGAGACACCCCCTGCAGCGGTCGGGAGTCCCCAAGGCCGTCCCCTCCCGGGGGTGACCGTGGCCAGGAGCCCCCAAGGCCGTCCCCTCCCGGGGGTGACCGTGGCCAGGAGCCCCCAAGGCTGTCCCTGGCGGGGGTGACCTGACCTTTGCTGTGTCTAACCCCCACTGCTCAGACCCCAGAACGCTGTTATCACTTTTTGGGCAGATAAACCATTTCTGCCAAGGTCAGCGTGTCACCTGTCACAGGGACTGGGAGGGGGCGATGCTCTGCACCCTCCCGGGGCTGCCCCGTGCCCCGGTGCCCGCCTGTCCCCGTCCCGAGGGGGCCGTCCCTCGTCGGGAGGCGGGCGGGAGCCTCTCCTTGAGCTCGGGATAAGAGCGAGGCCACCCTTCCCTCCGTGCCTCCCGCTCCCATGTTCGCCCGCGCTGCCACCAAGCCCCGCGCCCTGCGGGGATGTCCCCCTGTCCCAGCCGGGGGTCGCCGCCGGCTTGGGGGGGCTGCCACCGCTGTCCCCTCCGCTCCCCGTCCCTTCAACCAACTCCCGGGGGAGTGGCGAGCGGGCTGGCTCAACCTGTACCGCTTCTGGCAGGAGGGCGGCTTGAACAACCTGCACCACATCATGGCCCGCAAGTTCCAGCAGTTCGGGCCCATCTACAGGTGAGGTGGCGCCCGGTCCCCGCCGTGTCCCCTCCGCGCTCCCCGACGCCAGCGGCTTTTCCAGCCCAGGATGGTGCTGCTGTTCCCAGCTCTGCTCCGGGGGAGGGAGCAGCGGGATAAGTGGCTGAGCCTGGCCGGGCAAGAGGGGAGGGGACAGAGACCACGGGGATCAGGAGGGGACAGCCCCTGTGTCCTGGGAAGGGGCAGGAACCACGGGGGTCAGGAGGGGACAGGTGCTGTGCCCTGGGAGGGGACAGGGACCGTGGGGCAGTGCCTTGTGGATGCAGAATACTGGGAAGGTGGGATAATGGGGCTGGAGTGGGATCTGCCCTCCCTGATCTCCACTGGGTTTGGATCTGAGGGGGAAGGGAGTGGGATTTGCTTCCAGCACCCTCTCCATGCCCTCCTGAGCTCTGATCCCCTGATCCTGGTGCTGAGCCGCTGCTCCCTGCAGGGCAGGACCTTCCGAGGGGGCGGGTGGTCGATTTTGGGGTGCGGGGCTGACCCCCCTCCTCCCCCCACCAGGGAGAAACTGGGCGTGTACGAGAGTGTGAACATCATCAGCCCGCGGGACGCGGCCACGCTGTTCCAGGCGGAGGGGACGCTGCCGGAGCGCTTCAGCGTGCCCCCGTGGGTGGCCTACCGTGACTTCCGCAACAAACCCTACGGCGTCCTCCTCAAGTGAGCTGGGCATCCCCCAAATCCCGGCTCCTGTCACCACAGTCCCGGCGCACGGCGTGGGGAGAGGCTGGAGCGTCAGGAGGGTGGCGGGGACGTCGGGCGGCCCCGCACTTTGGGGGGTGACGTCCCCGCCGTCCCCCCCGTGCCACCCCGGCCTGAGCCCCGCTGTGGTGTCCCGCAGGACGGGCGAGGCCTGGCGCTCGGACCGCCTGATGCTGAACAAGGAGGTGCTGTCGCCGCAGGTGGTGGAGGCCTTCGTGCCCCTGCTGAGCCAGGTGGGCGAGGATTTCGTGCGGCGGGCGCGGGCACAGGTGGAGCAGAGCGGCCGCGAGCGCTGGACGGCCGACTTCACCCACGAGCTCTTCCGCTTCGCCCTCGAGTGTGAGTGCCAGGGGTGTGCAGGGCGTGTGTGTCCCCAAAAACACACCCCGTTCCCCCAGCTCCGTCCTCAGAGATGGAACAACAAGCTGGAGGGTGTAGAGGAACCCTGCTCTCCTGGAGGGCTGTCCTCCCTCCAAACAAGCAGAAAACAACTCAACATTGTTGATAAAACACTCGCTTATTATTTACGGGTCACCCACTGGTGACCAACCCACCCCTCCCTGAGCAAGCAGGAGGCCAAGCCAGGTCTCCGCAGCCGGGGGCAGGCTGGAGCTGGCAGCGGGGCTGGGGACGGGTCCCCTGACGGGCGCTGTCCCCGCAGCCGTGTGCCACGTGCTGTACGGGGAGCGCCTGGGGCTGCTGCAGGACTTCGTGGAGCCCGAGGCGCAGCGCTTCATCGAGGCCGTGACGCTGATGTTCCACACCACGGCCCCCATGCTGCACCTGCCGCCCGCCCTGCTGCGCCACCTCAACACCCGCACCTGGCGGGACCACGTGCAGGCCTGGGATGCCATCTTCTCCCAGGGTGAGCGCCGCTCCTGCCACACCTCCCCGGGGCCCTCCCGGGCCTTGGCTCCGCAGGGCAGCCTCCTGTCGCCGGCGTGGGGCCCAGCAGCAAGGGCGGGAAGGGTTTCCACCTCTGGGGCCGGAGGGATGGAGCATCCGGGAGGGATGAAGGGCAGACGATGGGCAGCACCTTGAGGGGAAGAGCTTTGGGCGCCTGGGCAACCGTCCCGCTGGCAGGGCAGCGACGTCCTGAGGTGCCTTCCTCCTGCTCCTCCATGTCCTGGGGGAGGAGGACCAGGCCGTGCCTCTGTGTCTCCTCAGCGGACAAGTGCATCCAGAACGTGTACCGGGACCTGCGGCTGCAGCGCAAGAGCACCCAGGAGTACATGGGCATCCTCTGCAACCTCATCCTGCGGGACAAGCTGCCCTTGGAGGACATCAGGGCCAGCGTCACCGAGATGATGGCAGGAGGGGTGGACACGGTACGGAGCAGGCAGGGAGAAGGTCCTGGCTGGTGCTGAGCAGGGCAGGAAGCAGGTCCCGGCAGTGCTCAGTGGGTCAGGGAGCAGGTCCCGGCAGTGCTGCCCTCGCTCCCTGTCCCCTGCAGACCTCCATGACACTGCAGTGGGCCATGTTCGAGCTGGCGCGGGCCCCGGGGGTGCAGGAGCAGCTGCGGGCAGAGGTCCTGGCAGCCAAGCGGGAGACGGGGGGGGACAGGGTGAAGATGCTCAAATCCACCCGGCTGCTCAAAGCCGCCATCAAGGAAACCCTCAGGTGAGGAGGAGCCCGCGCTGAAAAAACACCTCCCACCCCTTCCCTCCCCAAACCGTCCTGCACCGGGGCGGGGCGTGGGCGGGCCAGGCTGCCCCAAAATGAGTGTGGGGCCTGTCCCCCCCAGGCTGCACCCGGTGGCCGTGACCCTGCAGCGGTACACCTCGCACGAGGTCATCCTCCAGGACTACCGCATCCCCGCCAGGGTGAGCCACCTCCCGCTGGGGCCCTGGGGACACGGCGGGAGCAGCCGTGGGGCCCGACCCCACCGCTGCACCCCCGGCCCCACGGGGCTGATCCCTCCCGCAGACGCTGGTGCAGGTCGGTCTCTACGCCATGGGCCGGGATCCCGCGGTTTTTCCCAAGCCGGAGCAGTTCCGGCCGCAGCGCTGGCTGGCAGCCGGCCCCAAGCACTTCCAGGGGCTGAGCTTCGGCTTCGGCCCACGGCAGTGCCTGGGGCGCCGCATCGCCGAGCTGGAGATGCAGCTCTTCCTCATGCAGGTGGGTGTCCTGCCACGGGGACTGCGGAGGTGGCACGGGGGGCGTCGGCATCCCCAGCGTTTTCCATAGGATCACGGAAAGCTTGGATCGGAAGGACATTAAAGATCGCCTCCTTCCAATCCCCCTGCCACACCTTCCACTAGACCAGGTCGCTCCAAGCCCCACCCACCCCATCCGTTCTGCCCTCTTTCACCCCAGATCCTGGAGAACTTCAAGATCGAAACCATGAGAGCAGTGGAAATCGGGACCAAGTTCGACCTCATCCTGATCCCGGACAAACCCATCTACTTGACCTTACGGCCCCTCGAGCCCCGGGCCTGAGGACCCCGACCCCGAGTGGCACCCAGCCCGTCTCCCTCTGGAGACATCCCCGATCTCCCAGCAGGCGCTTTCGGCTCCTTCCAGCCGGGCTCCGGGCCCGGGATGGGATTTGGGGGACGGCTGGGACGCTTCCAGGGCCACAGCCTTGGCTTGCCGCATCCCTGCCTTGGCTCAAGGCCGCGCTTACGCCACGGGAGAGATAAACCGGAGCCACCCCACGGAGTGTGGGGTGGGAGGGTGGGACCTTCTGCCTCTGTGGGGATCCCCGGGACCACCCTGGGACCGTGGCCGTGCTCCTCCGACCCCCTGGAATGTTCTGCTTTGCCTCTGCTTTCTGCTGCCACTGCATCCCGTGAAAAAGCTCCTTTTCGCCAGCCTTGGGTGTCTCCGTCTCTCTGGGGTTAGGGCAGGGGGGGCAGGGTCTGGGGTTTCCTCTGGGGCGCCGTGGAAATCGCTCTCAGGTTCTGCTGGGGGACAGCAAAAGGTCTTGGGGGGATGTAAATCCAGCACCCCCCCCGGGGGGCATCAGGTGTGGGCGAGAGGCTCTGGGGTGGGTAGGGGGATATTCTGGAACGCTGGACACCCGTGGGGTGTCCCTGGTCCCGGCGGTGCTCACCGAGGCGTGGGGGAAGCCGTGCTCCCGCTCCAGCAGGCGAGTTCCCAGCTCCTGCTTCTCCCGTCCCCACCTCCTGGCCGCCTCCTCCAGCTGGGACACACCCAGACCGGGCTGTCTGTCCCCAAAACACGGGGGCCAGAGCTGCCCGAGCCCCCAAGCCCCCCACCACGGCGTGGGTGAGGGGGGTGATGCCCACCTGCCTCTCCAGCACCCGCCCGCGGGCTTGTGCCTCCTCCAGCCTGGCCAGCAGGGACAACTTCTCCGTGCCCCTCAGGACACCCTGTGGGCACGAGAGCAGCAGGAATGGGAAGGGCAGTGCCGGATTAGCCCCCCTTCCCAGCGCTATTGCCCCACGGAGCCGGAGGTGCCCCCCAGGTGATGCCGCAGTGACCCCCGCCCCGTGTTGCTTTCGGGGGTGCCGTGACTTTGCCCCCGTCCCAGCCCCGCGCCCCCTCCCCAGTCTCACCAGCGGGGCTGGGGCCCGCGGGGCGCTGGTGGGCGCGGGCCGGGGGGGTCTCGCCAGCTCCTCCCGCAGCCGGCGGTTCTCGGCCAGCAGCGCCGTGAGCGCGTCCCCGGAGAGGGCGTCACCTGTGGGGTGGCGAAGGGGACACCGGGACGTGTCCTGTGCCCGTTCCCGCGCAGGGACGGGGGCTGCAGCACGCCCTGGCCTCTCCCGTGCCCAGGGATGGGTGCTGGGGGGCTCGGGCACGACTGGTGCCCCGCCGTGGGTCACCCCAGGGAGCCCGGCAGCTGGGTTGGGACCCCCCCGAGGGTCCCTGTCCCCTCCTGCACCCACCCGCGGCTCTCTCCGTGCTCCTGCCCGGCCCGGCCGGCTTCTCCTGCAGCACCCGTTCCATCGTCTCGATCACCTGCGGCAGAGGGCGGAGCTGTCCCCGTGTCCCCAGCACAGTGCCAGGCTGCGTGACCACCTCGGGGACGGGCGGGACGGGCCAGACGGTCCCGTGTGCTCCACGTGCCCCCAAATCTGTCCTTCTCGCCCCAACGCCGTGCCCCCCGCTCACCTTCTCCTGCTGCCGCACCGCCTGCTCCAATCCCCTCGCCCTGGCCGCCCTCTCCCGGCACCGCCTCAGCACGGATTGCTGCTGCCCGTGGGCTCGCTGGAGCTGCACCAGCTCCTTCTCCCGGTCGTTCTTCTGCGGGGAACGACGGGGAACAGTACTCCGGGAACTCTGTGCAGAGCCTCGAGCCTCGGGGTGACACTTTCGAAAGCCTCGTGGTGGGGCCCGGGGGCTCTCAGGCACTTGCTTGGCTTTGGGGAGGCCGTGATGCCCTCCCTGCCGTCCCCCTGCTTTTCCAGCCCCGCTCCATCCCCCGCTGCCCGCATCCATACCCGGATGAGCTCGTTCTGCAGCTGCTGGACGCGATCCCTCAGCCTCCTCACCTCCGCCGCGCCGGCCGCCAGCTCGCGCTGCAGGGTGGCTGCAAGAGCCCGCGCCAGGCCCTGGTCACCCGGCCGGGGGGACAGGGGGTCCCCAGCGCCCCCGCGCCCCTCCCCAGCACGCACCGAGCCTGTCCAGCAGCTCCTGGCGGGTCATGACGCCCAGGTCGGTGTCGCGGAGCAGGGGCTGTCCCAGCTCGGCGTGCGCGGCCAGGCTGCGCCGCAGGTGCCCGTTCTCCGCCTCCAGGCTGGTGACGAGCCGGCGCAGCGACAGCAGGTCCCCCGCCATCCTCTGCAGCGCCAGGCGGTAGCTGCCCACCCCCTGCCAGCCCAGAGCAGAGCCTGGCACCCCCGGCCAGCCAGGGCTGGTCTCCCCTCCCAGGGATCAGCTCGGGATGAGCGTCAGACACACGGTGGAGGAGCTAAGGAGCGTCCAGATTGTCCCCTCTTCTTGCCACCATCCGTGCTCTTCTTCCCCGTCCATCCATCCGTGTATCCATGCACTCGTACGTTCATCCCTCTCTTTTTCATCTGTCTATTCCTCTCTTCTCCATCCATCCTTCTCCAACCACATCCATTCTTTTCTCCAACCACTCATCATTCTGTCCTTCCAAACCTTCTCCTCTCCATCCACTCATCCACCTCTCCCTCCACTCATCCCCCCTTCTTCTCCCCATCTTTTCCAGCCACTCCCTTGGGGGAATGGAGCAGTGCAAAATTTGGGAATCATCTCCAAATCTGAGCCTTTCAGGGCTTTCCAGGACTTTAAAAGAAGGGATGGGGTGAAGAATAACAGAGGGATGAGTGTTTTAGAGAGATGATCCTGTGTTTTTGGCATCTGTGTGGTTGAAGAACGCTTTGCCAGGTGATGCTGGGGGAAAATAATTCCCTGAGGATTTGTACCTTGTCAGGATGACCCTCCTGAATCCCTCCCTGCCGGGCTGGGCTGGAAGATAAGCAGGATCCCAGCAGCAGGAGGACCTTGGCCGGAGGGAATTGCGTGCCTCCAGCTCCCCTGGCCCTCGCTCCCAGCCTTGGGAAAGGCCTTGGCCAGCGGCCCGTGGCGGGGCCGGGGCTCGGGGAGGGGGGGCAGCAGCACCACGGGGCCTTGGGGAGGGGGGAAAGGGGGGCAGGAGCAGCCAGAGGCTCTGCTCCTTCCTCCACAGCTGGTTCATCCAGGATTTGCTTCATTCCCAAGATAAAGCTCCCTCCAGCCAAGCCCAAGGGCTGCTCCCACCCCGGACCTTCTCTCACTGGCTCTGGTCCCCATGGGAGCCAGGACCCGCCCTGGGGACACTGCTGTGTCCCCCCGGTGCCCCCGGTGCCCCCCCTCCTCCCATGTCTCGGCACTCACCGGCTCCCGGGGGTCTCCACAGATTTCCTGGGACCTGCAGAGGTGAGACAGGAGGTGAAACACCAGCAAAACCTTGGCCAAGGAACCCTCCCTTGGAGCCAGGAACCTCTTTGGGATGCGGGGGGCAAGTGCTGGTGGGAATGGGGGTGCAGGAAGGGTGGGAGCCTGGAGGGGATGAGGGGAAATCGGCAGCGGTGGGGAAGGAGGAAAAGCTGCTGGGAAAAAAAAGGGGAGAAGGAAGGAAGGAGGAAATCACCCCAAGAGGAAGGAGCCAAACCCACAGTGGTCCCAGTACCTCTGCTCTCCATGCGGGAATGGCTGCATTCCAGGCAGGATACTGGCCATGGCATCAATGGCCGGGAGGGACACATCGTCTTGCTGGAGCTGGCAGAGGACACCGGAGTGGAGGGTGAGGATGAGGAGCAGGCCGGGGAGGAGCCAGCTCCTTCATCCCCTTCTTCAGAGCTGGGAGCAGCTCTCTGGGCTGTCACCTGGAGCAAAACACCTTTGCCATGGCTGCTTTGGGATCGGGATCCAGCCCTGCCCCAAATCCTCTGGCACGGGTGGCTGTGGTGCTTCAGCCACCCCACGGCGGGGCTGGGATACAACACGGTGTGGGCTGGGAGACCTTCTGGGGACGGGGACACTCAGAAATCCCGGGCTTTGAGCCACGGAATCGGTTAGGTTGGAAAAAACCTCTAAGCCCGTGGAGCCCATTCACCAGCGCTGCACCGAACCACGTCCCCAGGGGTGGGTCACATCCACGGGCAGGATGCGGATGCACCTCCAGGAGCACCATTCCACAGCCTTGCAGCTGGGACCTCCGGGCCCTCCCGTCCCCTGGTGGCCCCGGGTGACATCCCCGTCCCCAGCCGGCACTCACAGTGGTGGAGCAGGCTCTGTAGTAGGGCTCCATTCCCGTTCCCGGGGTGCCCCGTTCCCACGGCCGGCCCTGCCCGGGGGGGTTGCCAGGCTGCTCCTGTCCCAAACAAACCCCCCCCCATTCCCGGGCCACCTCCCGAGCTGCGCCCGGGGCACTTACGGCCGTGCCGGGGGGCTGCAGCATGAGGAAAAGCTGCTTTTCCCAGGCCTTTTCCGCCGGAAAAGGGATTTAGGTGGCACGGAGCTCCCGGTGGCTGTTGCTACAACACAACTTTCCCCTTAGCAACTCCTCCCTGGAGCAGCTCCGAGCCTAAAATCCCCCTCTGCACCCACGTGGGTGAATTCCAGGTGCGGGTGTGATCCCGGCATCCACACCTCCTCCCCTCCAGCATCCCAGCGACCACTGCACATCCCATCGCCACTTCCAAAGCCATCAGAGCCGCTGGAGACCCCGGCCCCTCGCTGCCCCCGGCACTCCCTGCCCATCCCAGCCCGGTTTGGGGCGTTTATTTGCCATATCCCTGCTCCCAGCAGGGCAGATCCAAGGGGGTGGGATCCCAGCGCGGCCCCGGCGCCTCATTCCCATGCATGGAATCGCTCTCCCTGCCCAGCAGGCTGCTCTGATGTTTCAAACGCTCGATGAACGTGGGAGGCTGGGTGGCATCAGGCTCCAGCTCTGCCTCCGAGTTTGGCCTGGGAATAATTCGCTGGATAAGTGGCTGAGCGAACCCCGCTTTCACCCTGAGGCTGGATTTAAGGTGTTTTAAGGCACGGGACGCTCTGTCCCAGCCTGTCCCTCATCCCATCCCCCTCTCAGGAGGCTCCTGTGCTGGCGCATCCCACATCCCGCGTTTGTTAGGGAACAAAGGGGCCGCTGGAATTCCACAGAGCCCTTCCCTACCTCGTCCCGTGCCATCAAATTTTCATCACAGAGCCGGTGGGAAGCGTGCCATTATCTGCTCCATCAATAATGCACCGGCCCGGCTCCCACCACGGCTTTTCCAGGTGCTGACTGCAGTTGGAAAAGCACCCCCAGCCCGTATTCCCAGCCGGTATTCCCAGCCCGGCGCTGCTCAGGATCCCCCGATCCCGGCAGGCAGCACCACCCCGGGGACAGGGATAAAGGCATGCGAAGGCGCTTTTCCCTGCATCTCCTATCTCAAATCCATCCGGAGATCTCTCCTTCCCGCAGGGGTCCGGGATGAAAGGCTGGGAATGCACGTCTGAAATGATGGAAGCTTTGAAAGTCCTGGCGCCCGCTATTTATTTTTTAATACTTTTTTTTTATTCCCCCTCATCGTTTCCAAGCCTCTGAAGCTTCTCCTGCCTTCGGAGCCTTTCATCGCCCAGCGAGCCGCCCTCCCTCCTTCCCGTATTTGCTTAGGCCAAGTTTTTTTTTTTAATATTTACTTAACAAATTGCTCCGAGACGCTTTGATGTATCCGATTCACTTCGGCTGCTGGAATCGCTTCATCTCCAGCACGGAGCAAAGCGGGAGGGGGAGGCTGGAAATAAACCGCCAAACGAGGCAGGAAGGTCCCCAAAATAGCCAAAAATAGGGCGTTCCAGAGGATTCTGGCCCCCATCCTTATCTGGGAAAGGGCCGGGGAAAGGCTGAGGATGGGCCAGCTCGTTCCACGTGTGAGCACGCAGGCATTGGAGCCCCTGGCAGCGTCCCAGCCTCTCCTGCAGCACATCCTCAACAAATAGCACTTCCATGGATGAGTATTAAGCCTAATTCCTTAATTGTTAGGAAGATGGGATAAGCTCGGATTTACATATCTGAGAGGGAAAAAAAAATTGCAGCAGCGGCTTTGGGAGATCAGAGGGGGAAAAAAAATCCATTTTTCCCTTTTATTCCATAACAAAAGCTCATGAGACCATCGGGAGATGGTGATGCCTTCATTGGTTTTGCTGGATGCCCCCACCAGCCTCACACATTCCCGTTGGGATGGGGCTGGGGGTGATGCCAGGTCCCTGATGTCCCTGGATACCCAAACAACAGGGTGACCGGATCAGCGGGGAAAATGTTGTTTTCCCCCTTTTTACCCCCAAAATCACAACGTTTTCCTGCGGAACCCCAACTCCCAAGGGGAAATACAGAGATTTTTTTAGCCCGGCCTCTCCCCTCACACCTCGGCCGCGGGAGAAAGGCAGCAAATAAACCGGGTTTTATCTGATAAAACCCAGGCTGAACTCCCTTCCCACGCACCGGGGGGGCCGTGCTGGGGGTGGAGGTGCATTATCCAAAGCGTCACAATTCAATTTGGGAGTTAATTGGATTGCATCGGGAAGCGCTTAATCTGCGCCACGTCCCGTTTAACAGAGACACCGCACCCCCTGCTCCCCGCCCGGCCTCGGGGACGAGTTCAGGGCGGGCGATTGCCATCGCTGCCGGGCTCCGGGCGCGGCTGCCGGCTGCTGATAGCGTGTTTTACAAGGATCTAAAAGCCTCTGGATTACACCGGGAAGCTCGGCGAGGGGAGAGGCTCCGCAAGCTCCCCTCCTCCCGCCTGCTCCTTCAAGATAAGGCTCCGGGAAGCAGCCGTGCCACCAGCAGGGACGGCGAATCCTCTGCGAGTCGCTGCTGGTTTATTTTCCTCAAAGACAAGGGGCGAGAAAAAAGAAAAGAGGGAGGCGGGGGGAAAGCGGATAAAAGGATAACATCGGCGGTAGGAAGAGTGGGATAACTTTTGAGGGCAAACTCCGCCTGAGTCAACTCCTGGCGCCTGAAAAATAATTTTCCCCCTCATCCTGCTGCTTTTGGGAGGGGTGGGGACAGCCAGAGTGGTGTCCCCGAGTGAAGTCCTGCTCCTAAAAGTGGGAAAGAGCCTCCCAGGTTGGGTCTCTCCTCACAGCCAGGGTCAGAGCAGCCCCCAGAGCTGCCGCTCCCCCATGGCCGCAGCGGGGGCCAGACCTAAAATTCCCCCTCCTGAGGTCAGAAAATGAGGGAAACAGGTTCCAATTGCTCCTCTGGGTTCCCGCTGAGTCCCTGTGGGGTTTTTATTTCCCTCTTAGGAAAACCTCTGCTGTGTTTTAGGATAAACCACGGGGATGTGAAGAAGTGGAGAAATATCACCAAAACCCCCAGCGCCGGTGGGAGAAGGGGCAGCGCTTGGCAGCTCCATAAAGAGCCTCCCAATAGCCCTCTAAAACACACATTCCAACGCAGGCACCCCCGAACACATAAAGCTTGGGATTTTGGAGCCAGATTTCTCTTTTTCCCTGCCCTTGCTCAGTGCTGGGGTCCCCACACAGCTGCACCCAGACACCCAGACCCAAAGCCGGAGGAATCACCGAAAGCAAAGCCCATCAAACACAGCCTGTTTCCCATCCTTGCCCGGAGCCTGGATCACCGAAAAATGCCTCGTGCAACGTAACCGTGGCTCTGGGATCATTCCCAGCCCCCTCAATCCACTTCCAGCCTCCCCCAGCCCTTCGCCCTTGGGTCCCTGCCCCTCCGTCACCCTCCTAAACCACGCCCCTCTGTCGCCCTCCACCTTGTCCCAGGCTTTTCCTGTCGCTTTTCCTCTCCCCCAGGCCAGCAGGGACGTTGCGGATGGATTTGGGGTGACCGGGAGGTTTCTGCTGTAAACACCTGGAGGCAGTGCCGGGGCGGTGACCCCTGGGGTCACATTAATTCATTGACGGGCCTCTTTCATTAATTGGCTCCATCCTCCTGGGAGCCCCACCAGCCGGCCACGCGCCCGTGTGGCGGGTGCGGGGACACCCAGGGGTGCCCAGCTCCCGGCAAACCCCGCCGGGACAGGGCAGGGCACGGGAGGGCACAGCGGGGCATCCCCACCCCGAGCGACGGCATCCCGGCTCCAGAGGAGCGGTCGCCGGGATGGCCGGGATATCCCGCTCCCGGTGTGGACGGACGCTAGGTGGGGCTGGAAACGCGCTGGCCGGCGGCCGCCTGCGCCCTCAGCCCCTCGGCCCCGCAGCTGCTTCATCCCGAGCTGCTTCTTCAGCCCCTGCAGCTTCTTCACCCCCTGCAACACCCTCACCCCTCTCAGCACCTTCTCTTCTGGCAGCGGCCCCGTCCCTCGCAGCATCCTCAACATTTGCATCCCCCCTCTCCCTTCAGGTCCCCCTCTCCTCCGCAGCATCCTCATCCTCTGCATCCCCTTCTCCCCTCACAGTGCCCGTGTCCCTCGCACTGTCTTTACCCCTTCAGCACCTCCTCGCTCTCCACCCTTTTTCCTTGCAGCATCCTCATCCCTCACATCCCTCTCTCCCCTCACAGCATCCTTGTCCCTTGCAGCTCCTTCACCCCGTGCAGCTTCTTCAGCCCCTGCAGGACCTTCACGCTCACCCCCTCTCCCCTCGCAGCATTTCCTCCCCTCACACCATCCTTTTTCCTTGCAGCCTCCTCATCCTTTGCGTCCCCCTTTCTCCTGGCAGCATCCTCATCCTCCACGTCTCCCCTCTCCCGCTGCCCCTGGGCCACTCTCTGGGAGTCCCCTCCCAGCTCACCGAGGCAGAAAACCCCGCTCAGAGGGTGCAGACCTCCCACCTCTTCCTCAGAAATCATCCAGCAACCGGAACCGGGTCCAGCAAAGGGCCCCCCACTGCTGCTGGGAAGCAACAAATCCCACCCCCACCGCTGCTGCCTCTTCCACGGGGGGGTTTTTTGGGGCCCACCGGCACATCTGGGGTCTCATCTTACGTGATGGAGCCGACACACGTGCAGTACTGGGGACAAAACGCCAGCACGGGTTAAAAATCCGGCATTTACTTCTGCCAGCCCCACAAGAGACCCTGAGGCTTGTAAATCCCCCGGCGTCGACAGGTCAGGGAAAAATGTGTGATGGGAGTGGGGAAAGAAAGGCTTGGAGGAGAAGCAAATGTTTGAAGAGGCTGGAGAAAACGCCCCCCTAATCGTTAAGTGCTGCTTGTAAATTATTCATCGGCTCGTAAGAGAGGCACAAATCTATTCCGGGAGAGGGCAGGAGGGTAGGAAAACACGGTTAGGCTGAGCTCGACAGAAAGCTCGGCCTAAGGTCGGAGAGCTCGTCCAGCAGGAAGACTTGGCAAGCCCAAGGAATGGGGGGTTAATGTCCCCGCACAAAGGATTTTCCGCCCCCATGAGAGGTGGAAAAGCGGGAGAGCCGCCCCATCCCCGATGATATTCCTGATGGCTTTGTTTCCCCACTTTTTAATGAAGCCATTAAGGAGCAGATCCCGAGCAGGACCTCCAAAGCCGCGGGGCAGGGCTGAGGATCCGGGTTTGATCAGCCGCAGCCGAGCGGGAAGAAGTGACAGGGCTGTGATCAGCCGAGCGCTCCCCCCCGGACCCCCCAAACCCCGCAGCCGGGGGGGCTGTCATGTCCCGGCTCCCTCCCTCACGCACGCTCCATTAGTAGGGTGTCAGCCCTGATTCCCGGCGCTGTCAGGAGATGGGTTTGCCAAGCAAATCCCCCGCGCCGCGGCACTAAGCCGAGTGAAAATAATTTGTGCTTTAGGGGGAAGAAAAAAGCAAGGGAAAGAAAACGGCTGCCAAAGGTTGCGGGGGGAAAATTATTAATCCTACCAGCCACGCGGTTTTGGCCAGGAAAAGAGAAAATACGCGTGCAGGGCTGCCCAGGGCTCGCGCAAAACCTTTCAGGGCTCCTGTTGCCCCATTCGAGCTTTTAAAAAAGCGTCCTTGAGACCCCTTCCCACCCCTCCTCGCAGGGATGCAGCCAGCTGGGTTTGAGGCTGCTCGGAGCACGGGCAAACAGCAATTCCAGGGCTCAAAACACACGGCACGGGCCGCGGAGTGCTGCAGGGCCGGGTCCTGGGCGGCTCCGGAGTGTGCCCGGGCGTCTCCAGAGCCCCGGGGGCAACGGCATCCATCCAATTCGGAGCTGGCACGCCGGCGGCATGGAGGCTGTGCTGCCGTGCCCGCCCCCGCACGCCCCATGACGGGTTCCTATTAGGCCGGGCATAAAGCAGCCGTGGAAAGGGAAGTCGTAAAGCTCAGTGGATTGGAGGAATTAAAACAGCTGGAGGAAAAACAAATCGCTTTGCTGTAGCATTATTCTCTTCTTTATGGTGGTTGTTTTATTGCTAATTTTCTCCTTGCTGAACCGCAGGTTGAAGGTGGGGTTTGGGCGGCTGCTGACGGGGAATGGAGTGGGGTTTGGGGCCCCTCCACCCCTTCTTTCCCAGCTCTTTAATAAGCAGAATATGGCTTTAACGACCTGTTATTTTTAAAGCCAGATGGCTTAAAGTACAGGAAGATATTAGGACCACGAGGGCCGGGTTTACATTCATCCAAGGGCTCCATTTATCAGCACAAAGGGCTGGAGGAGGGAACAGCTGCCTTTTATTTTTTTTCCCCCGGAGCTGAAAGGTAGGAGCTGGAGGTGCCTGGGGTCTCCGACATAATGCAGCAGTAATAGGAGGGAATTTGCTAAATGGGTTCGGGATTGAGCGATTAGATCGAAGCTGGTGCATCCAAGCACTGCCCCCAGCAAGGTGATGGGATGATGTCCCCTCCGTGCCTCCCCCAGAGAGCACCAGGGATGCTCCATGGGCACAACACAGGGAATGGCCGCTCCAACCAGGCTATGGACACAACCTGCCGCCCCCAGCAGCATTGGAAGAGAGGTTAAAAATCGGGATTTTGGATGGGTTTTCACCAATATGAGGACGGCGTGTGCCTTCGTGGAGGCCGCATGCCACAGGCAGGATGCTCCCGTGGGTCCTTACCTGGCCATAGAGCGGGTACAGGGGGCGTTCCCGTGGCTCTTCACCCCTCCCGAGGGTGCCGAGGTCCAGGCTGGGGAGGGCATCGCTGCCCGCCGGGGTCAGGAACGCTGCTGGTCTCTGGAGAGGGAAAGGCGGGATGTGGATGGATGGATGGATGCGGTGACAGGGGCGAGGCGGGGGCACCTGGGCTGAGCTGCCGCGCTGTGCCCTGTCCCCCCACCCGCGTCCCCAAAATGCCACTGGAGTGATGGGGAAGAGCTGTGGGTGGGCACAAGGAAGGTGCAAGGGGAGTTTGGGGCAGAGAGGGGATCCCTGGGGTGACAAGGGGCCCATGCCCATCCTCAGCCTCCAGGTGGGCAGCAGTGGGTATCCAGGTCCTGCAGGTGCCATGGGACGCTCCAAACCACTTTGCCGCTCCCACCCTCGGAGCCTGCGGGATCTGGCCCCTCCGGCACCGTGGCAGCCCCGGCCAGAGCCCTGCCAGACGCTGCCGGCAGCACTAATGCGATTTCCCTGCCCCTCATTTCCCACTCCCGGCTCTGCACACCCCGCTCTCCCGCCAGCCTGGCTTTTATAGACTCCCCTCTAATCCGGTTAGAGGGGGAAGTCGGATCTAATGGAATAAACGATGGAGTCCGTGCGCTCCTCGCTGCCATGGCAAGGTCACAGCCAGGGACCCTGGCCCCATCCAGCCCGCTCTGGCTCCCGGCTGACGAGCGCTGGGATTCATGGCACGGGATCCCGGTATCCCGGCACCCGGCAAATCCCCGCTCCCCACCTCCCATCTGCTCCGCCGGCTGAGCAATCGGCCTGGCTGCCCTCTCCAAATTGGCCACGGGCGCGGGCAGCAGCCAAGTGGCCCTCGCTGGGTTCTGAGCCGTGCCTGGGCCCGGCCTCGCCTCGTTAGCGCGGCGGGAGCGGCCGGGAGTGCCCGGGAGTGCCCGGGGGCTGGGAGTGCCCGTCCCCGCCGCCGCCTCATTACCGCCATCAGCGGAGCTTCCCCCGAGCTCCTCCGGCATCAAAGCCGCCCCCGCCCCGCCGCTCTGGCCCTTCCCCGGGGACCGGCATCATGCAAAATGCAACAGTTTAGGCTCCTGCTGCAATTACCGGGGCCGGCAGCAGCTGCGGCCGCCGAGCCCGAGCCGCGGCCGGGCCACCACGGCCCGTCGAGAGCTGGCCCGAGCGCACGTGCTCTTAATTCAATTAGCGCTGCCCTGAACGCTCCCCCGGGAGCGGCGGCGGAAACCGAGCCATTCCCTTAACAAAGACATTCCCTGCTCCGCTCGGCGCGTCCCGGCCGAGACTGCGCCTCTTGTAATCCCCCCTACAATGAGAGGGATGGGGGGAGGTGTTTGATTGGCAGGTGTCAATCAGCAGCTCGCCGAGAGAAGGTGCTCGGCAGGGAAGGGCTGGGCATAATGTGCTTGGGAAAAAAATATATTGGGAAGGAATTCTTCCCTGGGAGGGTGGTGAGGCCCTGGGATGGATTTCCCAGAGAAACCGTGGCTGCCCCATCCCTCGAAGTGTCCTAGGCCAGGCTGGACGGGGCTCGGAGCAGCCTGGGATAGTGGGAGGTCTCCCTGCCCATGGCAGGGGGCGGGACTGGATGGGCTTTAAGGTCCCTCCCAACTCAAACCATCCTGGCATTCTGCGATTCCCCAAAACAAACCTTTCACCAGCGTCTGCTCCGTGATTTGGGGATTAAAAACCCGATGCCGGTGCTCACGGAGGACAAACCAGGCTGAAACAACAGGGAACACATGGCCATTCCCCACTCCCGCACCAACTGGAAACGCGTTTTTTTGGCCAGCCCGAGAGCGGTTTGATGGCCAGGCTGGCTCGGTGACAGTTTGCACCCTGGCGCTGTGACAATCAGCGGCAATTTACGCCAGGCTCGGATCTGCTCCGGGTTTTAAGCGGCAGCAATCACATAAATTAAGGCTGTTTAAGCAGTGAAATCGCCAGCCTGTTGATTTTTTTTTTTCCTCGCCTGGAAAAAAAACCCCATCACCAGCTTTTCCCTTATTTTCCAGAGGCTGTCACCGTGTCCCCATCCCGGGTGACAGGACCAAGGCTGCTCAGCAAAGCGGTGGCAGAGCCGTGAGGTGACCCCGAAGGTCCCAAATCCCAAATGAGCGGGGCTGAGCCGGGTGGGGCTGTGCCAAAACAAAGCGTAAACCGAGGCCGGTTATTACACAGGGGATAGAAACAAATCCCTTAGGAATAAAGATGCCTCCAGGGTGTGTTTTCCAGCCCTTGGAGGAGGCTCAGCATTCCCCGGGATGCATCCTGCTGACCCTGCACATGGATTTCCCACTAACGGGTGGTCAAACTCGTCTTTTTTTGTGCAAGACACTAAAATTGAGGTGAAAAAGGAAGGATGAAGGGAAACCAGGAGCCTTGCCGTGAGCCCCGAGCCAGTTCAGGGGTGGAGGAAGTGGGCTGCAGGTTTTCCCTGGAAAAAAACCTGGAAAACCTCGGGTTTTTTCAACGCCAGACGTTAATTCATTAAAACCCTTGCGTTTTGCTGAAGTCTTTGATTTCTTTGTCTCTCCGAGATGATCAAAGTCTTTTGTTCTCCTTTGGGCTCCAAAGGGAGAGCTCAGGGGGATGAAGGAAGGGGGGCAACGGGCTGGAAAGGGGCAGACCTGGGGGGCTCGGTGCCTTTAGCAGCACTGCCCATTCCCTGGGATAACACATTCCCCGTTCCCTCATTCCCGGAGTGGGGGCTCTTGGCTTTGAACAAAGCAGCTGCTGCAGACTCTTTCCCTGAGGATTGTACCAGTGCGGCGGAGTTTTGAGACCTTGGGGGATGAGCCCAACTTCTGGGGAGCCCCTCATCCCTGGAAAACCCTGGCGCTTAGGACTTTCCCAGCACCAAGGGTTGAGGTGAGGATCCGATCCCAAACTCAGGGCATCCAGACCTGTGGTAGGAGTCGGTGAAAACCCTGGAGGCCATGGATTTACAGCCGGCTTCGAGTGTGGGTGCCAGATGGCACCATGGGTTTATTTAGCTGCTGTTTGGTATAAAAAGCCCAACCAATCTGGGTTATCCATTTTCGGCTCTCCAAGATAAATAAACAAGGAAGGAAGGGAGCTCAGTGAGTCTGTTCTCCTTTGCTGTCGGGCTGCGGGGGGATGCGGGGTGAGAAAACACGGACAAGGAAGGGCAGGGATGCTGCAGCCCTGGTACCCCGAGGACAGGCAGCAATTCCCTGGTTCCTCACATCCCAGGGACACGCAGGAATGATGGGGCTCCTCGTATCCCGAGGATGGGCAGGGATTCTGGAGCTCCTCATGCCTGGGACTGGACAGGGATGCTGGGCCTCCTCACACCCCAGGGATGAGCGGGGATGTTGGAGCTCCTCAGATTCAGGGATGTACAAGGCTCAGAGCTGCTCACAGCCAGGGATGGACAGAGATCCTGGGGCTCCTCACTGTCCGGGGTTGTGGGGATGCAGTAAAAC
>WBMZ01011337.1:0-47115 GCA_013400975.1 Atrichornis clamosus
TCTAGCAAAACCACGACACCCTGCTGTTGCATGAACAGTCTTAATAACAGCTCTTCCTAAATAAAAAGCCTGAGAACAGAGAAACCATTTGTATCCTCTGAAGGCTTCCCTGAATGATGCTTGCTGGGAGGATGGTACCAGATGTGCGGACTGGGGTGGGGGGAGCATTGGCCCTTCTCTCCCATGTTTAAACCCTGTTCTCCCCACTGCCAGACAGGCTGGGACAGGATCTCTGCTTAATTAATCTTCATTGAAAGAATTTCTGTCTCCAGAGACCATCTTCTGTATTTACCTGATGACAAAGTTCCCTGTACAGTTTCTTAATTACAGGCCTGTTCCAAGGGAATTAATTTGTTGGAAATGCGAAGGGGGTAATAGAAAACTTTGAAGAGCAGGTAAGAAATTTAGGCCAAATCTTTTCCTATTTGGGGAGTTAGTATTAGTGCAGAAATGGAAAGCTAGCCAGAGAGCCTCTGCTTGCTCTCCTACAGGAGACACTGGAGAAAACCAAGACTGAGATTAGTGACTGCATCTGCATCTCCTCCCGAAGACCTCATCACCATATTTGAAACTACTCTGGATTTTTATGAACCAGAGAAGATCATCCTATCCTGTTTTCCTGGTAAGGCAGGGAGCCATCAAATGTGCTGCTTGCCTGTGCTGTCCACAGCTTGTCCCTGTGGCAGGGAAGTGGACAGAGAGCAAGGCAAGAGGGGTACCATGCCATACACATGATTGCCCCAAAAGCCTCTGCATCTGTGGTGCCAGTATGCTGGGGCTGTCTCCTGAGATCACACAAGAGGCTGAGCAGAGACTGAAGATCCTGCATGCTTGACCTCCATGCTAGTACTCCATCCCTGACCTTGAGCCAACAGGCTTTACAGAGGTTAGTGCTCATTCTACATCCCTACCTCACTCCAGAGGGTCCAAACAAACCATCTATGTCTGTCTCTTCTCCGCAGTTTGTCCTGTCTGATGGATTTATCCTTTAGCAAATCCCAACTTTCCTAATGCACATTGAAATTTTTCATCAAGTTTCAGAGAGGCTTTATCGAGGATTTGTGCTATCTTCAAATATACTCTTCATTTAGTCTTCAATTTTCAGCTTCTTAATACAGCAGGGGAAAAGCCTCATCTCTCCTTTCTGCTTTATCACTTTACTGACGAAAGAGCAGCAGGACAAGAGTTGGATATTTCCTTCCCCTGATCCATTCTTTTCCTCCTACTCATCTTACAGTGAATTTAAACAACCAGCATGTGGACAGAATTCAACACCAACTTGGTTGAGCCAAGGTAAAGTTGCTGTGAGTGCACTTAACACTGACGTTAGCTCTGTCCCAGGGAGTTCAAGGACATTGGAGGGTGCTGCTGCTGTGTCAGCCTCTGCAGCTTTCCACCTATGCTGGGCACAGTTCAGAGATGAAGCAAGGAGACAAGCTACCTGAGGTAATCCCTGGGTAATGCAGAAAAAGGGGCTGGGTTCTGGGGGTGCCTCTTTTTCCTTGCAGTCCACAGTGATTTGTGTTGGCTCTGGTGTTGGATTGATGGACAGAAACCCTGTACTCTAAGTCCCTTCTCCTCTATCATGTCCATTTCTGCTTTAATGTTGTGAGAGCCCTCTTGCTGATCAGGCAATGGGTCACTTTGGTCCCAGTGGGTGGCTTTGCAATGGGTCACTTTGTTTCCAGGGGTCTTATGTGGCTTTTAACAGAAGGAAATTTTTCATACACAGTTTTTCAAACAGTTCTGGGGCTGGCAACCAGTTAGAGCATTTTAGGTGAAGGATGAAATAAGGTGGAAAAAGGAATAGTAATCCAGCATAATCTAAATGTGCCTGTTGGATTTAGATTAGAAAACCAGATTACACATCACATGTGATGCACACTTAGCATCCTCTGGATCATAAAAGACCCTTCTTCTTTTCGTCATGAAAAAAAAAATTTAGAAATCCATGAGTATAATGTCTTTACTGTCTACACAGGATAAGAAGTTCCCTCCCTTCCTCCCTGCATCATTGCAATACCTTGTCTCCCCTTACTGACCATTCTGGCTCCTGCTGTGAAATCTGACAAGATTAGAGTCCAGGTGGTTTGGCTGCAGGCAGAATAATTCTTCCTTTTATGGAAATTCTTCTGCTTCTCCCCTGACAATGGCCTTCAGATCCCTGCTTAGTAACAGAGATTTTTCTCCTTCATTAGAGCCCTCACAACAACAATCTCACCCACACAGAAACCACCTTGCCTTCTGCAAAGAGCCACTGCTCCCAGTTGTCTGACTGCAAGAAGGCTCCAGCTGTTGGAGAGGTGGAAATGGGGTGCCCGAGGGAGAGATATCCTTCCAGTTCCCTTTACTTGTGGCTGCTAAAGCCACTCTGTAAGGATAGAGGTGTTAATCTGGGGTCTGCTGAGTGGAACAAGAAAAGGATTTTCCAAGCTCCCAGATCATTTGGGTACAATATTTTGCTGCTTCTTATACACCATGGCATAATTTGGTGGTAGCTACAGCTAAGATTAAAGTTTGCTTGCAGAATGTGCCAGTGGTATGTACACCACCAGTGATATCTGTACTGATAGTGCCAGGGAGGATTCACTTTCCCATCTGGCAGCATCTTCACCCTATTTGTTCTTTCACATTATGGTGATGCTTTCCATCAATCTGCCAGCTTCTTCTTTTAGGCTGAGTTGAGATTTTATGCTACAGATTCAGACTTTTTCATTTAAGCACCATCCCCTCCACCTACACCCTAAAATAATACTCATTTAAAAAAAAAATCTAACAGTGAAGGGATCTGCCCTGCCTACGTAGGACTGGAATAGCTGTCGTGATTTCAGTTAAATGAAATTATAGATGAGCTGGGGGAAACCAGGACAAAGCAGCAGATGTGATTTGGCAGAACTTCAGCCCTGCTGGGTCTCCCTGGCAGGTATCTGCCATTGGAGTGGCAGCTACATCTTGGCTGTGTGGCACAGAGACAAGAGGCATTTCTGGTATGGGAAGGACATGAGAGCGGAGGCTACAGGCAGTAGCTCTGGAGACTGCTATACCCTGCGAGGCTCACAGCAGGAGCCTGCTCAGTTCTGATTTGCTGCACCAGTGAAAATACAGGTTGGCTGCAAGACCCTGACTAGGGTACAGGATGCCAGTCTGCTTGCTGGGAGCTCTGGTCCAGGATCAATTCTGAGCTTCAGGGGGTAGAAATGAGGTGAGGCTTCACATGTCAGGGTTTTGGGAGGGAGCACTAATCTGATGCAGACAGATTTAGCTTTAGCACTGACTTGGAGAGAAGGCAGCATGTACTAATTCATCAGCAACTGTGGGATATTCTTTCATGCTGCTTGTATTTGAGCTCTGGCAAGATCAGAGCTTGAGGGGTAACGGTGCACTGTGCTTAGGTAAAGCTGTCCCTGGGGCTCAGATGAGGAGTAGCTGTGCTGATGCATTCTGCTGGTTGACTTGTCCTCCAGGCCAAACTGAAAACTCTGGAGATCTGAGTTTCTATTTTTTTGGCAGCAGCATTTGCTTTGCAAGTTCCCTGCCCACACATCACTGCCATCATGGATGTCTTCTCCTAGCTGTGGAAAGACCTGCTGCTGGGATGAAAAGGCAATTTGGCAATATGGTTTCTCAGCTGAATGGTCTATATCACACAATAACTCCAGGGCACAAGGCAATACCTCTGAACACATTTAGGGGATTCTGTGTGATGTAGCATTTTGCTAAGTGTCTGCTTAGGTATCTCTGTACTAGACTGCATGAGAGTTACCCTTGAATTCATCTAGGATGTTTTTTCTGTGCCCGTTTAAGTGGAATTAGGAAGTCCCTCTGCACACAGGCCACCAAACAGGCACTCATCATGCAAAGGATTGCTCCGTAGGTCACTGTTCCAGGAAGGCTTGCAATGGCAACTCTCTATGCCAAGCACTGTAATGGTGTTGCTCCCATTTGCTGGAGCTTGCAGGGGCCTCACAGATTTCATTATGTGGCATCGAATATAGCACCATCTTACATGTTTGTGTATGCCATCCCACCTAACCAGCAGCTTAGAAAACCACTTTGAGGTTTTTGCTCTGCAAGCTCAGATCCAAATTCATGGTCTCACTTTTGCTCCACCTTGAGGATTACTGGCTTAAATTGCTCCTTTCTTTTGGCAGCGTGTGGTTTGAAACAATGCCAAGCAGTACCCCACCAGTTACTCAGTCACCCATTGCTCAACTGTTCATGATTCAGTAGGCTGTCAAACAAATCTTTCTTCTCTTTTTCCAAATCCCCATGTTGTCCTCACTGAAACACAGGGGAGCCCTGGCTGCGTAACGTGGTTGACCATGAGCCCTTAATTACGAGGTACCAGAGAAAAGAGTGAATTGAGTTCAGATCTCAGTGTTGCATGCCTCCACACGTGTGATCCTTGAATTCAAGGCCGTGTAGGGGATAGTGTCTGATTCTGGTCCATACCTGGATTGTGACATCCCTCAGTAGATGTCACAGATGCTTTGCAGTGGGCTGCCACTCAAGGATGTGTTTTCAGTGCCAGTATGGTGCATATATGGTGCTTTCTATGGTGAGATTGTAAAATGAGTGAGTTTCACATTATAAGTTTTCCTTTTGATCTTACAGGATAGATAATGGGAAACCTCAGAGATTTAAAAGGATTTTTAATTCAATAGGTAAACTGGGCAAAAACCTCTTACTCTTTTCCCAGTGCATAAAACCAAAGGGAATGGAGTAATAAAAATATTATGAAATCTAGATGAGAAAGAAAGAAGTGGACTGCTGTGGAAAGAAAGGAACAATTAAGTAATAAAGCTTAGGGAGCCAAATAAAGAGGTTACTAAGCTTTAGAAAAGGAGGAAGTTGTGTTATATTTGCTGTGATACTTTCTGAAGCCCAAGTATTTATGGAAACGTTTATCATCAGTTGCATTAAAAATGAATCTATCTTATTTTGCCGTGATCCAAAATTACTCCTGAATGTTTTCATCCTGTGCACAGCAAGCTTGATGGAAACAATTTGTTGGGTTTCTCATAAAGCCTAAACTTGTCTCATCTAGTGTTAGATACTTAAATATTATACTGAATTAAATACTGTAGGGCTGTCTCATAAGAGATGGGGAGATCAAGTAGGCAAATTGCCCTCTCTCCCTATTTCTACTGACTGCAAAGGGAGACAGCATGACTGGGTTTCTAACTCTGGCAGATGAATTTGTGTTCAAATGCCTTCCGTGTGCACATGTGATTGCAAAAGGAGGGAGAGAGTCTGGTGGGGGGAACCAGAAGAGACTGAAAAGAGAAGGGGGATGGTAAGGTATTTTTCTGAAGCGCTCAAATTGCTTGACAAGGGGCCAGGAAAGCCTGGAAAGTGGCCCATGCACTTGTGTCTGCAACAGACAGGAGGGTGCCAGATTCCACAGGCCATCAGCTCCTGTGCAACATTTTTCATGGTGCTTTTTTCTGGCACTAAAAAGAAGCACTAGAAAATAGTCCAACTCATTCGGAAATGGTCCCACATGTTTTTTCTATGAGAGGAAGGAAGGAGAAGGATTTGGCTTCCACAGTCAGCTCCATACACTTTCCTTTTCAGTGTCATCCCTGTTGCACATGACATGCCCTTTGCTGTAGATGCGTGGAGTGCAGGGAGGGTCTGAAGCTCACAGCTTCCTTGCTTTCCTCTGTGTGTCTTTCTCCCTCTCTCTCCCCTTCTCTCTGTCTCCTTTTTTTCCCTTTCCTTCCCTTTTCCCTGTTGGCAGCAAAATAATGTCTTGTCTCTGAGTAACGTTCATGGTGTATAATTTACAGCCTATAAATAGATGACTGTTATTAACACACACACAAAAAAAAGCTTCCACATATTTTATTCCCTGAGCATTAACCAAAACATTTCAGACACAGAGGATCTGCCCGCAGCGTAATGTGTGTGGTGCCCAGCTGAACGGCCAGGTCTCTTTCTCCTGTGATTTCTCATTCAACTTGTTCCACCCCATCTCTTTATCCTCTGCTTCCCTCCAGCTTTTCCTTTTCCCTACCTTTGCCCCACCACAAAGTCACTTCTCCACCACCTGGAGCCACCACCTGTCTCCACCACTGTGCTCTCTGTTCCTCGGCCCTCTGGTCTCAGTCAGAGCTCCAGCACTGGCAACCCACAATGAAACTCCTACTTGACCAGAAAAGCAGGAAAGTAAAAGAGGGGGAGGGAGAAAAACTCAGGCACAAAAATGAGCAAGCAGAACTTGCAGCCAGGAGCCACACTGCAAAGCACCAAAGCCTGGAGGCTGAGTCCCAAATCCAGGTTTCCTGAGGTCTTACACTTCAGGAGCATAACTTGCTTTCCCTACAGCAATACTCTCTCCTGTGCATGACCTCCTGTGCAATGGACCTGGCTTGTCAGTGTAACATGGCTGGGCAACAAGAGCAAACCATTACCACTTCTTCAAGGCTTTCTCCACCCTGCTGGCAATCTGTGGGAAGGGTTCCCTTCTTATCCCATATCTCTTTCAGGAGTTTTTTCTCTCTGTGTGTCTCTTTCTCTCAACTCTTGCCCTCTGCAGCCACCCACCTGTGTGCTTTTACCAAAACCAGCCACCTCTCCCAGGCCTTGGGGAGACCCTTTCAAGACCAGTTTGTGGTGCCAGGGAGGAGAAGGCAGAGGCAGGAAAGCTGGAAAACGGGAGACTGTCTTCATGTCATGGGCAGTGGTCACCCAAAGGGCCACCCAGGGATGTGCTGGCATGTGGTGAGGGCAGCTGGGAGAGGAATGGGGAATGTGGTGGACTGCCTGGTGGTAGAGGGTAAAATGCATTTACAGGCACCCCTGCAACGTGGCTGCCAGTGTAGAAAGGTCAGTAAAAGTAGAAGAGGTGGATGTTCCCTTTGCAAGATCTAAAGAAGGGATGGAGTGATCAGGCCATGGAGGAACAGGACCAAGAGCGCCTTGCATTTCCATAGTGACTTGCATGCCCAGGAATCTCATAGGAGGTACAAACCCTGCACTCCACAACACCCTTGTTGGCCATCAGAGGCTCATCACATATCTTGAACCAAGTGCAATGCTGGCCCCACAGTCTCCCACTACACCCCAGGCTTTGCATGACAGGTGCGAGCTTTGCACCCTCTGTACCTTTTCAGGGACTGAATGGCTCACCTGGAAAGGGACTGAGAACAAAAAAATCCCAAAAAATAAAGGGTTGTGTCCCCTCCACTGAGTCACCCTGGGGCAGGGCCGTGACTCAGAGAGGTGCTCGCCATCCTCAGCACGCACTCTTCCCTCAAGGGATGGAAGCAGCAGGGTCACCGTGGTGCAGTCCAGGCGCAGGAGGCAGGGACATGGATGCCCATCCTCTCTGTGCCAGGACACGCACACAGTGCAGCCAGCAGCACCGGGGCTGCGCTGGCATGGGCGATAGCCACAGGGAGGCAACTTGAAGGCCAGCTCTAGGAAGATGCACCAGTGCAGCACAAGACTGTGTACTCCTTGGAGGTTTGCGTTATTCTGGTTTTTTAAAATAATATCCTAGACCCTCACAAAGTTTTCACAGTAAGAACAGTGTAGCCTTTTTATTTTTTTATCTATGTTTTGTTATACATTTGTATATTTCTCTGAGTTACAGGATTTAACATCCTGCAGTCTAGCCCTGAGCTGCCTTCCTGGGCTCTTGAATTGTAATGTAGGAAAAGAAATCTGGTGGAATAACTGCCAGAAATAACACATTGAGTCATTGTTAACATGGATGACAGGGGTCCCTCTCCTCTCTGCCTCCAAACACAGAAGAAGGGAAGAAGCCACAGTTCTGAGGCCAAGCATTTCATCTTTGCAAGTGGCCATGGAGGGACAGAGACCTTGCTGCTGCGTACTGGGCATGACATAGGACCTGGGTTCAGACTCCTACCTCTTCCTGAAGCCCAGGCAGCTCTGACAGACATCTTTTTCACCCCAGGAGCTGAGGCTGGACTCTTAAATGTGTCAAGAAATCTGGGAAGTCTCAGTGGAACTTGTTCCAAGGGGTTCAAAGGGTAATTAAAAAATTACACTAGGAGCAAATTCAAAACTTAAAACAAAAGGTCTGAAGTGCCAAGCAGCTACGGTAGCAGCTCAACAGGGATTGGTCTGGATTTCCAGCTGGAGATTGGCCTAGAGATACCCTTTTCCAGCTATCCTAAGATGGTTCTGGCCTTTTGACTTGGTATAGATTCATTGTTTTTTGCATTTAGACAACTGGCTCAGCTTTCAAATGTCAGCTCTGATTCCTGTGTTGTGCTCAGTGAGAAAGAGTTTCGGTATACCTTGTGAGGAGGTAAGATATTCAAAAAGCAATAATGCTGCGTTCAGAGGAATGTCCCATCTGTGACAAGTTTAGACATGCCTTTGACAATTTAGTGTTCCCGTGCTGGGGTGTATGTGCGTGCTCTGCTTGCATTTCTGCCTTTCGGATGCGTGTGAAAGCTCATCTGGCAGTGTGATATACCATACATTGCTTTCACACAGAGGGCTTGCTTTATTTGACAAAGGGCAGATATTAACGTGCAGCAGAGATACCACAGCATATTCTGTTACTGCTGATCGCTGGGCTGTAATAACTAATTGTGTGGATGTTAATAGCTCATCACAGATGGGAGATAAAACATCTCAGTTATCATCACCATGAAAGTGCATCTGCACAGCTTTTCCACTGGCAGAGAAGCTCGATACAGCCAGACTTGCTGGGCTGTTGCTCCAGTGCCACCAGATGTACCTGCGTTTCCGCTAGGGTTGGCAGGCCAGGTAGCTTGCAAAAGAGCCTTCATTCAAAAACCATGGATGGCTCTACTGGCAGCTGGGCTTTTGCAGAGCAATCACCTGGACCCACTGCATGCCTTAATTGTATTGAAAACTGTACTGTTGGTTGCAATGGCTTTCACCACAGCCTGTCTAAAAGACCCCTTGTTGATGCTTAGAGTCCACCTGTCTTTCCACCTGTGTGTGAGCCCACACAGCTACAGCACCACTGTTCCACTGACACACAACAGATAGATAGACAAAATCCTTTGGGAAAATACAATTAGCTGGTTAAAATCAAGAGAACTTTACTGCCTGGAAGCACTAAAAGTGAATCAATGGAAGTCCTAATGTTCCACATGAGCTATTTTACCTCTGAAGGCTGTGGGCCATGCAGGAAGATCATTAACATTCCTGGGTGACAAGTCAACAAATGCAGAATTGACAAATTCCAGCCTCAAGCCTTGGTTTTGCATCCCAAGAGGTAACATTCAGGTGGGAGCAAGGAGGAGCAAGGTCTTTAAGTTTTGGGATATAACTCCCTCAATGGAAAGTCAGGGCTCCCAATGGCTTCCAGTTGTAAGATGGGGCAGCACCTGAGCATCTGTAGCCTGCACATGGGTCATCCACAAAGGCACAGTTCTGGAACTGGAGGGAACCAAGGACCACCCTGTGTCAGTGGCCATTGAGGATGTTTTCTAAAAAGCATCATCCCCAGGTGTGAGGCAACTCTGCAGTGAGGACAGAATCATCTCCTCCCTCTTGGCTCCAGGGCCAAGGGTGCTACTAGCTCCTGTGGGTTGTTTGGAAGAGGTGGTGCGGCACAGAGAAGTCTGGTGGCGAAGCAGTGATGCCAAAGTCCTTCTGACCTGATCACTGAAACACTGCTGACACTGTTTAAACGTTGAGTTTAAAGAAGGCAGATGTTTTTGTGGGCTTGTGGACAGAGCAAGATATGTGTGGGAATTGCAATGAGAAAACATGAAGAAGATTGGAAGAGGCAGAAAGGGATGGGAGGGAAAGTAAGAGAGGGAGGAGAGAAGAAAATATGATAGAAACAGAAGAGAAAGGGAAAGGGAAAGGGAAAGGGAAAGGGAAAGGGAAAGGGAAAGGGAAAGGGAAAGGGAAAGGGAAAGGGAAAGGGAAAGGGAAAGGGAAAGGGAAAGGGAAAGGGAAGAAATAGGGGTGAGAGAAGGAAACTAAGGGAGACAGAAGTTTATTTACGCTTTGGGTTCCTTTTCTTTTCCCCCTTGCTGGGCTTGATAAAACCTCTTTTTAAAGTTGCCTCTCTCCCAGCAGTGAGGTGCCACAGAGGTGAGATTATGGTGAAGTGAGAAATGTCAGTGTGGGCTCTGGGCATCCTACTCCTCCTCTCCTGGACATCCTCTCCTCCTCCTGTCCCAAGAAAAACTCATGGCCAGAGCTGGAGTGTCTATGTGCACACCCAGCATCACACTTAGCTTAGCTGACTCTCGTACGGGTCATGACTCTTTCTTCTTATTGGCTTCATAGTCACCCTTGCTGGGCATTTCTGAGTAGAGAGGATCTGAAATATGTGGCAGAAGGAGGAAAATGTAGTGATGCTGAACCTGGACATGTTTTTTCAACAAATCTTCCATCCCACTACTGAGCTCAGGGCTGTTGAGGTGGTGTTGAGGATGCAGGGGTCCTCTCCTCTCTGAACTGTGACAAGCTGGCATCCCACTTTGATTTGTCTTATCAGCAGAGAATCTGGATACCTCTCCAGAGCTCATCTGAACCCACTCAGTTCTCTTGCCTGATAAAATTTCTGTCTGAAATTAGACTGATGAGAGTGCTTGACTGACACCCTGGGAGACTCACTTTTCCCTTTCATCACCCCTCCAGATAAAAGCTCCAACTGCAACAGAGCAAAGATAATGTGCACCTCTCCTGGCTGACCCCTCCTTGGAGCAGGAAGGAAGTTCATCCTCTGTTCTAGTGAGTCCTTTGCCTTCTGGGCTAAAGTTGCCAGCAAAAGGGGGAATTGGATTCAGTTTTTGAATGCCCATGATAAGTCATAGCACCAGCAGGAACATGAGATGACCATCGCATTTCTCACTGGGCACTACAGTGGCATTTGTCACTAACTGTATGAACTGCAGGTGAAAGGCTCCCAAGCCTCATCACCGCAGTCTGTTTAACACTTTGACCCATAGAAGAAATAGTGGAACTTCAGCTAAACAGAGATCTTTCTCTGTACTGTGCTCATATCTTCCTGCAACCAGTCACACTGGTAGGTTTTCAGCCAAGATACAGAGCTCATAAATTACTGAGACATCAATAAATGACTCAATGATTTTAGAGTGACTAAAATGAAACATATCTTATTTATGTTAATGAAGATGACTGACATCTTGAAGAATCACTCACTGCTTTGCAGACCACATCCATACAGCAATCATTCAGCCACAGCTGAAATGCAGCTACCCCTGGGATGGATTATGGCAGATGCTTAATAATGTCTAGAAACCCAGTAAAGATGTACAGAAGTAAGCAAAACCAACACTTTGTATGGAAAACAGCAGGGAGAATTTGAGATAGCCAGTGTGTAATAACAAACTGGGACCTGATGCTTGACACTGAAATCACAGGACTTTGCTATTAGGAAGTTGGGGAATGCACTCTGTCACCACTGGAGGTCTTGTGAGAATATTGTATGCTTACTTTATGCATGTAATGATGGCACCTTTGCATTCAAATGAAGCTGAAAAAATATTTGCTCCTGTAAAATGCTTTGTTTGTACGGGCACTCAGCAGTTGCAAATGCCATTTCAGAATTGGGCATGCAGGAATGCATGTGCCTCTGGGCTCTGCTGCTGCAAACCTGAATGAGCTGTCATGAGCAGTCACTTGGCTTTCCATGTCGTTCAAAGCCATTATATTGCATATCTTCCCTGTCTGCTGTTACTTAGAACTGTGAAACAGAGATAGAAAATTAAATGCTTTACCAAGTAATTAAGAGAGATGTTTATTGGTTTGCTTTCAAGTCACTTCTGTGAGTGCCACCTTAGTAAAACTGTAGATTACGGTAAGGTTAAAAAAAGAATGTTGCTTGGTGCATGTGCATGAATCTCATTGCAGGTACCAGAGTGGGTGGGGGAGGGTGTGAGAGGTGAAGAGCCTTCTCAGTTTTGCATTCCTGCCATTTCAGACCATGCTCAGCTCTTCATATGAGGTCAGTTACACCCCTAATTATGAAGGAGAGAGTTTCAGAAGTTTGGGAGGTATAAAATAATTGTAGTGCTGTCCAAGTAAAGGCAGATTGACCATTTTACCCCAGCAGAGTGTGGCTGGGGGATGCAGGTGTTGAAGGAAGAGAACCAGGACACAAATCTAAGATCTTCATGTATAAATGGGAATTCATGTAGGGAGGCAAAAGGGTCTCCTCTGTGCCTGCTGCTGAAGACTGCAACACACAAGTTACTGTGGAAGAGAGGCTGTGTTTTGACACCCCAACAGACCACTGGCACAACTCTCCCCATATACAGACTCATCTTCTCCAGCTGTGCCCCAGAGTGTCTGGACAAGGAAAAAGTCCCTCTAGAGTAAGGCAAAAAACTACCCCACTTTGTCCTTTCCAGAAAAAAATGGATAAGAAAAACATCTATGTGTGCTTTTTGTCCTTTTGGATCTGAGAGCAAGGAAATGGCTGCTCCCCCAACACGATGTTGAACTGAGGGAGAGCCCAGTGGTGCCCACCTAGGTGCCTTCCCAAGGAGAAAGATGCAACCATTTCCCCTGAAACGACTCACTGACTGCGGCACACGCTCTGGGTGGATATATAGAGCTGCTTTAAAGCAAGCTCCCTCCTTTTTGTATGTTAATGCCTTTTGCTCAGCAGATGCTCTCTGGAGCATACAGTATATACTGAAGAGTGCAGACCATGATTCAAATAATAGGCGTGTAAGTGTGTGTGTAATGCACTCAGCATGCCTGTGTTTCCTAGCTCCACATCGTGTGCATGGCCAGCCCCTGACCCATTTCCCCCTCCCTGGCACACAGAGACATCTCTGCGTAGTAACAGATTCCCAGGCATGGCTGTGCTCCGTTCACAGCCTGCTTGCAGAGCAAGTTCTGAGGGGTCTGTGATGCAGAACTGACAGAGCTAAAGTCAGGAGAGGGAAAAGGAGAGAAAGGAAGGGGAGGAGAGCTGCGGGCAGTGCCGCGCCACCCGGCTGCAGTACTCAGGTGCTTCTTGATTTGCAGCCCAGGCAATGCACAGGGCTTCACCTTCCATGGGTCTATCACCTTTAGTCTACCCAAAAGGATTGTAGGGAAGACAACTGGTGACTGCTAATAACTAAGACAGACAAATGAAGGTAGAGACAAGGAGCAGGGGAGCAGGGGGAAAGAAATGTCAATCCAAAGAACAGGGTGCCAGGGTCTCAGGCACACCATCTTGCCCCATCATCCCACCTCTTTTGCACCAATGAGTCAACCTGCTGTCTCTTCTCTGACTAAAAGCTGAACAGCTTTAGCTCTGCAGGTTATTGTGGTGGGAAAACAAGTGCTTGCCTAATTTTTGGCTGTATAAGTATCTTGGAATCCCTCCCTCCCCACTCTGGATGAGACCACAAGCCTGAGAGTTGGAACCTGCATCCTGGCTGCATCATGGTACCATATCTTCAAACGAGATAGCATGGAAATTTTAAGGCACAGGAACCTTGACACTGGAAAAGCACCCTGAAACTCAGGCTGTGATGGGTTAAATGCAGCCCTCTGACACAAGCTTAAAAGGATATGCAGTCAGTGAGGTGGCCCAGGTGCTGTGGACTGTAAAGATCAAACTGTCTAATGATAGGTGTGAATGAGTGTTGTGGTTTGAGCCTGGCTAGAGGCCAGGTACCCAGGGAAACTACCCAGGCTCACTCCCCTCTCGCAGCTGGACAGAGGAGAGAAAAAAAATTCAAAGCATTCATGAGGTTTGAGATAAGGATTCAAGAGAGGCTTCAACTTAAAAGATATGATGGTAAATTTATTAAACTAGAACTAACAGAAACAGACCAGGATAATGAGAAGTAAAATGAGCTTTTGGAGAACACCTTCTTTCCTCCCACTCCCTCCTCCCAGCTCTACCTCCTACCCAAACGGCACAGGGAGACAGGGAATGGAGTTTTTGGTCAGTTCATCATCTGTGACTTCCTCCTGCTGCAGAACTGGAGTCATCTTCCCCTGCTGCTTCTGTGGGAGTCCCCTCTGGGAGACAGTTCTCAGGAACTACTTTTTAGAAAAAAGTCCATCTCACAAGCAGCAAGCTTCTACGAACTGTCGCAACATAAATCAATCCCATGGGCAGCAGCGGCCCTCAAGCTTCTGCAGCGTGGGTCACTCCCCCACAGGCTGCAGTCCTTTTCAGGCATCCACCTGCTCCAGCGTGGGCCCCTCCACTGGCTGCAGGTCTCTGCACTCCTGTGGTCCTCCATGGGCTGCAGGGGGGACACACCTCACCAAGGTCTTCACCACCAGCTGCAGAGGAATCTCAGCTCCGGCTCCTGTACCTCCTCCCACTCCTTCCAACCCAACCTTGGTGCCTCCAAGTTGTTTTCTGCTCACATCTTCTCACTCACCCCCCTTTCTCCTGGTTGGAATTAAAACTGCACCACCAGGATTGTTTTGAATTCCTTCTTAAATCTATTATCACAGAGGTGTTACCGCTTTTTAATTGGCTAAGCGGCATGTCTATCTTTGCAGTCAGACAGACATTGGCTCTGCAGGACACGATGGTGGGGCTTCTAACAGCTTCTCACAAGAGCCACCCGGTATGCCCCCCTGTTACCAAAAACCAGGCCTTGCAAAACTATGACAATGAGATAAGAAGGAAAATAACAATTATGTGTCTATAAAACTCAGTAAATAAGAACTTAGATGGATCTACTGCCAACAGTTTGGAAATTAGATGAAGTCCTGCCTTGCTCCTTCCCAGATGCCTCGATTTTTCCCCATGCCAGGTGGAGACTGCCCCACATACTGTTCTCCAAGGGCTGCAGTGTCTAGACAAGACCTGTCTTGAAGATACTCAATACAAAAATATCAAAAAACAGCCTTCCCCTTTTGGCCAAAGGATTAAGGTTTGCTTTTGGTAACAGCTTTCATTCTCATTTACTCCTGGTTTGCACTACTGCTCAGGGAAAAATCTGGGATGTGAACACTGATTCTAGTGCCACCTGCATTTGCAAGGGAGGGATTGGACATGGTCTTCTTGCTCTGTCCTCAGGAACCTCTTCTGTCCTCCTTTCCCCCAGGTCAGCAGTGTCCTGTTGGTTGGCTTTTGAGGGAGCCACAGGAGTGATCCTCCTCAGGCAGAGACTGTTTAGCTCTGCATTTAAGCTGTAGTATCTCCTTCAAATTAGAGCCAGTGTTCCTATTGCCATGTACCTTATAGGGGCCAGGCAAGCATTGCTAGCCTGTCCCTGCTGGGCTGTGAGGTCTGTGTTTTCTGCAACACCTGAAGGTGTCCAGCCGAGGGGGGTTCTTCCTTTACATCTCTCGTTCACACTTGGGATTTAGGTCTGCAAGCTTTTCCTGCTGTTCAGACATTAAATCACTGAAAAACCTGGGGAAGGCAGCAAGGTAGGTGGTGCAGGGAAGGCATTTGTGTTGGAGTCAGAGGATAATATATATTTTAAGACCGCAGGGAAGCTGTAGGACATATGACCTTTAGTAATCTCCCCTCTTTCAGGCTTCTTTCCTCCCCATTGAGAGCCTCTCTCAACTGTTCCCCAGGGAATTTCAAGCGTTGCTATTATATATAATTGCACAAAAAAGGAGAACACTCTGGCCCACGAAAGGAATAAGAGGGATAAACTAATTAATTCCAGGCCACAGAAGTGGAAAAGAAAGCAAATACTCTGCAATTAATCAGGGGCAGCTGAGCCCTTCTCTCCTATCAGATATGGCGGAAAGTGCTAATTGCAGAAGATAAGCCACACAGTGGGATGCATGAAACTGCCTTCTGAACTGGGGACAAAAATAACACATTCAGCTGCCAGTACACAGAGGAGAAGGAGGGGGAGCAATGGGCACCCTCTGTCACCGTCACCACAAGTGTAGTGTGGGAGCAGCACTTTGTAAAGGGTCTGGGCAGTTCAAAAGGATTTGGGAAGGGTTGGGGAACCAAGGCAGTAGGCATCTGGTTGGGAGATTTGCCTGTGAAATAGTCCACTTCTCCATCACTCCTCTCATCTGTGAAATGGGATTTACGTTTCTGTCCCTGGGCTGGCTGTGGCCAGGGAGTGTGTGATGCTGGATAGAGCTCATGAAAACCCTCATAAATCCCCCAGTATGTCTGACTTCAGCAAGGGTCTGCAAGGCCAGCAGAGGTGCTGTGGCTCTCGGGGCAGGCAGCATGGCAGTGGGTTTGGTAGGCTCTCTTGAGGCATGCAGCAAGCACAGGTTAGCTGCTGTTGCTCGTGTTTGGCTTCACTGGGTTTGGCTTCTGGCTGAGGGGCTTTCAAAGGGATTTTCCAAGGTCTTCAATCACTTCAAAATGAAGACAACATAGATGACAGCGGGGTTTAGAGGTGCCAGTGCAATACTAATTTCAAACATTAGAGCTTGGGAAATTCTTGTTATGCTCCTCTCTGTAATAGGAGAGGCTTCCAGATCTCCATATTTCGCATCCCTGAAAGTGTTCAAGGCCAAGCTGGATGGGACTCTGAGCACCTAACCTAATGGAAGGTGTCCCTGCCATTGGCAGTGGGTTGGAACTAGATGATCTTCAGGCCAACTCTTCCAACACAAATCATTCTATGATTTTATGACCTGGACAAAAACAGGATGCTTCAATTACTTGGAAGACTATGAAAAGACTCTTGGCACCTGACCCCTTCTCACTTGTGCCTTTCCTCCTTGTCATTTTGCCCAACCCTAATCACTCTGCTCCTACTGGAGAACACAGCTTGCCCTCTCAAAGGCAGGGGTTGATAGAGCATTTAAAAGGGCGTCGGTAGCTCTTTTGGACAAGGGCTGTGGTCTGGGACCTCTGCATGCAGTGATGCTAGAGACCTTCTAGCTCCATCTCTCCCTACCTGAATGCCAAATTCTCAGGAACAGCCACAGCACTTCACTTGGAGGTCTGTGCACAATCCTCACCTCTTTGATGTTCCTCACTTAGCACTTGGAGTTCAAGGAGTCCAATTACATGCAGAGACTAACACGCATCATCGCTTTGTTCCTCGGAGAATGCAAAGAAAAGCACAGCTCCCTAAATGTTATGGGTTGTTGTTAGTTTTCTTCTTCCCAGCGCTCAGATCCCCTGGGGGCAAGTCTCTTACATCAGACCCGGAGGGGATTGATTACCAACTTGTTATGCATGCTTTAGTCCTGCCAGAGCCCATGAAAGTTGGACATGTGCAGCGATGCCTGTGATGGCAGAAGGCACTGTGGAAAACTACACATATAAACCCCCCTGATGGGAGTGTAAATCT
Source organism: Atrichornis clamosus (assembly GCA_013400975.1). NCBI lineage: Eukaryota > Metazoa > Chordata > Aves > Passeriformes > Menuridae > Atrichornis > Atrichornis clamosus. The sequence continues at coordinate 17,193 of WBMZ01011337.1, forward strand.
GGAATAACTCCCTTTTAGCTTCACTAGCTGCAGATTTACATCTGTGCTAACAGTATCTTGGCCCTCCCCTATAATTCAAGGCATAAATTCTGTGTAAATAAGCTTCTTACTTGGGCAGCATGTTTTTGCCTCTTGCTTGGGGAACTAGGAGGGTTGGCACTGCTCAGGGCAGCTTTCCTGCCCTGCTACTGTCTGTGCCTGTGCGCAGAATCAAACATGATCTGGCAGCTGCAGCAGCAGCTCTTGTATTTTGCTGTCCTATCCCTCCTAGGATTTCAACACATTTGCATTCCTCCTGCTGAAGATGAACTGCAGGCTTCTTCTCCAACAAACCTTCATTTAGGGGAGCAGAATTCATCAATATTTCATGCTGAAGGGGGAGAGGAATATGTATACGTGCATATACATATTAGAGAAGGAAAAGGTTAGTGCAGTGAAAAGAAGCAGATAAAGCTGAGGAAGGAAAAAGGGAAGTTTAAAGGATCCATTCCTTCATTTTTTTAACCTCTCTTTGGTTATGCATAATCCTAGGGAAGGAAAAAAATCTATGTGGCATTGAAGAATCCCTTCTTAATCATTCTTCTATTTGTAGACATCAGTACTGGCAGTAATTTCACGATAGCCCGGCAGCGACTGCAGATCTAGAAAGGTGAAGGGAGGAGAGACAGAACAAATGGCATGGAGAGAACGAGAGACAGTGTGAGTGAGTAAAACACGTGTGCACATGGACTGGGGGGATTTTCAGCAGCAAGACTCCTTCGCTAAAGCCCCGCAGCCCTTACTCAGCATAATGTGGCTAGTCGAGTGAATATGATGCTTTTAAAAGTCTCTGGCAGCTCCTTTATTAAAAGCTTGACCGCAAGGCTGGGTTATAAATAATTTGATATTAAACACACACGTCAAAGAAAAGGGTGGTGAGGGAGGAAGATTGTTTTCAAGACACAGAATAATTATTCGGGTATATAATTTTAGCTCCAAGCTTCTCGGGGGATGAAGAGGCACCACAGGGCGAGGGAATGGTGAAGAGTAATGGTTTCAATATCAGGCAAGACTGCGTTGGTGCTGGCTGCAGCACAAGGTGGGGCTGCCAGCTGGCTGAAGTGCTCCCATGTACTGCACAGGCAGAGGCTCTGCTGCCTGTATTTTACAAAATGGGCTCAGAAATATGTACCTAGGCTTTCACTCACTGTCACAGAACCTATGTGTGCTGTGTACCTCTATCTGCCCTGAATGCACACACACGCACACAGGGTTCACACCTGGGTCTAGCCTGCCCACATATTCACACATGCCTATAAGCTGCAGATGCTAAAGGAGACTCTTCCAGCCAGGATTGCTGATGCCCAGGACTCAGCATTGCAAAGGACAGGCTACAAAGGTTAAAAGTATCTCTTGGGAGGCAAATCTTCCGTGTGGGACTGTGGGGAAGGAGACAGGCGGCTGGAGGAGGGAGGAAACACTGAGATTTGCAGCAAGCCTCCACATTGGCATGCTCCAAGAGGGTTTCCTTGCACCTGCATGCAGAGAGCCAAGCTAACTCACTGACCCACATCCTAGTCCCCACAGGAGGGGGCTACTCGAGCACGGCCACACAGGGCCCTTCCTTCGGCTGGTTCAGTGTGACATCATGCTTTCCCAGTGCTGTGTGGGAGGTTCTTGCCAGAGACAGCGCTCACCTGCAGGCTGTCCAGTGCCTCCCAGCTGTTTGCAGCAGCTGGCTGTCTTCTGCACAGCCCAAAGCTCTGGGTGCATGGTTACCTTAGAAACTGCTTTTCCTCTTCTTCCTACTGTGCATTAGTTAAGTAATGGGTAGCAGGAAGCATGTGGGCTTCTGCCTCCAAGTGGAGAAAAGACCCAATGCTCTGCAGAGTGGTCTTATCCCTCTCTATAAAGGTGCTCCTGGCTCTGCTGTTGGAGTGAAAAGCCCTATTTTTCTGCCATAGCTTGGCCAAGGTAACTGTGGAGAAGGAGGATGGGCTAAGAGTTTTTGAGGGGCTTGATACCATTGTGGATGTTCTTGTTTCTAAGGCAATTTTCTCTAACCTACAGCAGGCATTTTTAACTAAAATTGGATTAACTAAATAAATAAACACTACACTATATGTTAAATAAACCTGACTGTCATAATTTCTACAACATGGGACCACTTTTCTGCCTTGTCTAAGGGCTTCTGGACTACAAGAATTGGATTGGGACTCAGATTTGCTCTTGGATGGCATTTTGAAATCTAGGGCTGGTAAGGTAATCAGAGTTTATGACCTAGGAACTGCCAGTTTTTTAAACCCTGGGGTAGTGATAACAATGGCAACAGATGTCTCCCTCTGAAGGAGGCTGGGGGATCTCAAGCTGCATTCCAGGTAGGAAGAATGGGACCTTATCAAACTACCACTTAATACCTAAATGCAGTCTCAGCAGGAGATCAGGGAATGAAAAGCAGTGAACAGTTGATCAGTGTTCCTCACTAATTCTTAACAGAAGTCACCTTAGTCTTTCTAGAAAACGGATGAATAAGCAAAAATATCTCAAAACCACCTTGTGCTCCATTAACATTCTTATTCCATAATTATCTGAAACCGAGGTTTAATACATATGTTTCTTTACTGTCAATTTTAAATTTTTTTTTACTGGCTCATTCACCCATGGGATTGGGAATAGGTGTCCATGGATTCTGGGGAGCTGCAGAAGGAGTGGAGTGGTGTCATTTTGCAGAGCACTTCCCGATGTGTGTGGATCACCTGTGGTAGCCAAACTGGAGGGCGGGGAGCCCAGTGCTGGGGAATCACAAAGCTATTTGTTTGTTGCAGGTTGGGATTTTATGTTTGTTTGCTTTGTGGGTGTTTTTCCCCCCAGCCCCCTTGAGCAGATTTCAACTTCTCCATCTTAGCTGCCTGTGGCTTCAATTACCCTGAGCGTTTGTGTGGCTCAGTGTTCAGGGAAAGGCTCCGGATCATTACTGTGAAATGTGTTTGATCTGCTCTTGCCTTTCAATTTGAAATGGAAATAGCTGCTCTTGTTAGCTCCTCAGGTCCCCAAGCAATCGTCCCATCGGTTCCTTCGGCAGCCTCCCTCCCCCTCCACCATTCGGGAGAGCTAATGATTAGCCTGCTCCACCTCAGCAAGAGGCTTTTTTCCCCTTCTCCCAGTGTCATTTTGATTCAAATTTGGTAGTTTCTTGTTCTTCCCGTTGCCAGCAAGCTCCTCTTTTCAGTGATCCCAGCTTTTGCCCTCCTGCCTCTCAGGGCTTGCTTAGCTTTGGCACCCCTCAGAGCAGAAATGCAATTTCCTCCCTTTGTATTTTGACTCCTCAGAACTGCGTGAAGAAACAAGAGATCTCCTGGAAACTCATTCCTCCATCTTTTTACTCAGGTCTTCCCTTCACTAGCACAACTGGTCGAAGATGGTCCTTCTTACTGTTGGTCACTTGGTCATCCTCTTCACTGCCTTTTTGTCTCCCAGACAGAAATTGTTTGGCAGTCCCAGTTATTGTATTCCTCTAGCTCAGGATCATGGAGAAGATGTGCTTGTGTATTAATCTCTCCCCCTCAGGCAACCTTTCAAAAGAGCTCTTCTGCTACAACTGCAAGCCAGGGAAAGAAAAGGGAATGCGTTTGTGGGGATGAAGAAGAAAACTTGACTTCTTCCATTGTAATTTTTTAAAAATCTAATTGTCACAGCATTTGAAAATGTCTAATGCAAAAAGTACCACCAGTTTCTCAGTTTTTGTAGGGCTCCCCAACAGGGACATGCTGCCGTCAGCACCTTGCGGTAACTGGGCCAGATCAGAGCGAGGGAACAAGGGCAAGGTACCTAGCGGCCTTCTGCGAAGTGTCCCTCCAGGAGTTGCTCTCAGGGGGTTCAATGACCCCTCTGTGGTACCTCACACTCCCTGCAGGTTGGGAGTAGGCACGCGCACACTCCCACACCGACCAGCGGTAAATAACAGGTGGAGGCAAAGAGGTTGGGAGGGGTTCGNGTTGGGAGGGCTGGCAGGAGTACTGAGAGGGTTTAATGGCAGACCAACTCTCGATGAAATCCTGGCACAGAGAGCCAGGTACAACAGTGCGGCACAGCATTATAACCGGGGAGGAATCAGGGCGGGGAAAACTCCAGGGTCCAATCATCTGAGGGTCCATGGGGTAGAGGGAAAGTGGGGTGATGGGGGGAAGCCCAATGAGGAGGAGAGAGGGGAGGAGCAGGGAAACTGGGACCAATGGGGTGTCGAGGGAGAAAGGGAGGGGATGGGACTAAGAAGTGACTTTCCAGGGGACTTTCCAGAACCAGGGAAGGGTAATTAACATAACCAACATTAAGATTGACAGGCGAGGGAAAGGTACAGTTTCAAGTAGAAACCTTGCCTTTAAACAGAGAAGGGGAGAGAAAACTATTATAGGGCCAACTTTATCATGGACCTTCATCTTTAGCATTGCCCCACCGAAAGGCCCTGAGTCCCTTTAGGGCTCTCTTCCTCTCAGGGGCAGAGGTGTCAATAACCACCACTGCCACGGGGGCACTTTATCCATCTAGTGTTCTCTTCTTCCCACCTCATGATCATCTCCTTGCTTTTTCCCTCACTACTCCCTTCTTCCCTTCTTTTCCCCTCATAGCTATCGCCCATTAGGCTGTTGGACTTTCTTTTTGCAGTATCGATGGCTTCCATGGCATGGGCCATCATGGGTTAGGGCACAGGCACCCTACAACCTGCCTCCAACTCCTCAGCAGGCCCATGTGCAGGGTTTCCTTGGTCTGCATTTCAGCATGGAGGAGCAGCAAAGGAGCTGCCTCAGGCACAAGAGTGTCTGCTGCAACCCAGAAGGCCCATATTCACCTCCACAGAACAAAATTAACTCTGCTCATGAACACTCTCTTATCTGAAACACAGAAGAAAAATGAGCTCTGGGGAAGGGAGATGGGAGAGGGAAAAAATGGAAAAAAAAGGAAAAAAAATCTCTCCCTGTTTTTCTTTGGCAGTGTAGCAAGGCAGCAGATGGGCAGCCAGCATCCCGTGGTCCTGGCAGGCACAGACCAGCCGACCCGTGCTGCATCCCCAGCACTTGTTCACAGCCAGGCAGGGTCAGGCTCCCTGCTCCCCTTCAGGGCTTGGAGATCGCTGCTCAGCGAGGCGGGTTGTGACTTATGCTTCCTTCCTGCTGGGAGGTCCTGGCTGCATGTAGCATCCTCCTCCTTTGTGGGAGACCACCACTTCCTCTTCCTCCCTCCCTTTCTGCCTCCCTCTTTCCCTTCCCCTCTCTTTCCTCCCAATACACCCCCTCTCTCCTAGGAGAGGGTTCCCCCCTTTCTCCAAAGATGGGGATACTCAGGTGTCTGAGCAAACATTTAAGGATCTGCACATTGCAGTGCACACAATGTTGTTTCATGTGCAATATTCTTTCCTACTTGGGGTACACACCGTCTTTTCTGACTCTGATTATTGAAAACAAGGCACTGCCAGCCATTTCTAGCAAACAGTCTATTTTTGAAAGAATTATGGTCATTTTACTTCCTTTCCCAAGGCTTTGCATACTTTCTCTTGGTGGTTTCCTGCCGCAGGGCAAAGATGACCTCCCGGATGGCTGGGGCCCAGCACGTGGGGATGTGGCACTGGATGCTTCTCCAGGATGTTGCAGCCAGTGAGCGCATCGGCTTCCCGCATGCTTGCTGTGTCACCCTTGCCAGCTGAATTCGCGGGAGCTCGCTGTGGGCTGCCCCTCCGGTCCCAACCAAACCTGATAACTGATGCAGTAATCCTCTGGATTCCCTCATTAGCAGCTGCTAATGGCTGTTGCATTAGCAATGAGCAGTGTGAGCAGGACCAATTCAATTAAGCCTCTAATAAACTCATTGTAAACGGCAAAACCGCAGAGTTCAAAGGCAGGATTACAGAAACTCTTTCCAATGGCTTGTGACAGCAGACGGGGTGTGCGACTTGCTCTGATTAATTGACTGCAATGTACTGAATGACTGTGTTGGAAACCCTTTGCACTGGCGGGCGGAAAGACTAGGGGCCTGAGGAAGAAGGTAGGCGAGGCTGTGATTTCTGTACAAGCTCTGCGAGCTCCCACCCTACCTCCAAGTGAAGCGGCGACGCAGGGTCGTGTTCTGCTGTGCCCAGAGTTCCGAACTTTCAGCTCTTCAGTGCCTTCCCCTCCTTCTCAAGGCATCAGTCTGCGCTTGCTGGTGCGGTGAGGCTCGGTGCTGGCTGGCAGCTCCCTCGCTACCGCTGGGCAGTCACAGACAGCGGATAGCAGAGGTGACTCTGTCAATTGCTCAAGAGCACATCATGATTTCCTTGCACACTTAATTCGAAATGATTTGGCAGGTGATTTCCATGGATAATTTGTGGCCTGTCACTCATCTGGAAAGACACTGCAGTGAGCAAGGCTAGGCAGGAGTGCCTCATTGAAAACTTCATTTCAGCAATTGCGGAGTTTGTTTCTTTGTTGTTCTGCTATTCCCTGGATAAAAGCTGAATGAATTTTGTAAAATTCCTTTTCAGAGGATGTAGGAAAACAAAACTAAAATGTGAAAAAGAATTAATTTCAGAAAATGACGGAATTGCATTTGAAAATACTATTTTTGTTGTAATTAATTTCATTCAGCATTTGCACTGATTAGACTGGACAGGTAGGTCACATTATAGGTCTTTGTTCTCTTTTTGAATGTGTGTAATTCCTGGAATCAAGTTTTTCATGCAAATCCTGACTATAAAGGGTCTGAAATCTCTCTCATCACATCTCCTTTAAGACTCATTTAAACGTTGCTGGTTCTGCAAACACATGACTGAACTAATCTCCTAGAAACATTATGAAAATGACCGTAGATGGGATACTAACATGCAAAATGATTTTATAATTGAAATTGATGTTTCCAGCTGATAATTTTTCGCCTGTGTTTTTTTTCCCCCTGCTTTCTTTGGTTCTGTAGCCTCCTGCCTTCAGACTTTGTATCACCTTGCAGACACACCTTGCATGAGCCAAGAGCCAGAGCTCAGGCAAACACAGTGGGAGTCCAGGGCCACGTGCATAGCCAAGCTTTTGTCCAACCAATCCACCTTCTCACAGCCACATTGTCTAAACCAAAGGTCTGATCTGATGATGTAAGGGTTTAACAGTAGGGTTTGCCCAGTCACACCCAAGGGTGAGTCAGGAAGTAGCTGTTAGCAATACAGAGTAGATGGGCTTGATCTGTTGTCAATCTCAAATGCTTCTGAAATAATTGGAAATTCTCTCATTGCAGCCCAGGAATTGCAATACCTCTTATGGGCATGGGATGGGAATGTATCATCATGCAGTTTTCCTTCCAGGCTTGATAATACAGTCACCTTCTCTGGACAATTCCCAGTACTCAGAGAGAGTCTGGAAGAGCTGTTAGCACTTGGTGAACCTGCTCTGGCTGGGATTTCAAGGTAATGGCTCCCTGACACCTCCTCTGTGTCCCCAGGAGAAAAATCTATTTACCACTCCATCTGACTCAGCCCAGAAATAACAGCAGCCTTTTATTCTCTGCCAGTACTGCTCAGGGCAGAGCTTTTAAGCTCCTTGTTGATGCATATAAAAACAAAAGGTCTCCATAAGATGTAATGTAAGTTTTCCATAAAAATACAAGGCCTGCACATAGCAAAATAGACAGAGAGAAGGAGAAGAAAAGGAGATTGACAAGAAAGCAAACTGGTCCAAACCCAGCACCAGGAACCTCAGTTCCACTTGCCACAAAACTTAAGGACAGGTATAATTCTTCTCAATTCCCTTGTGTGAAAGGGAAGTTATCTGCCTCTCATACATGCTCTCACACTTTCTTTCACTTTTCCTACCATTCCTATCTTTACTCAGTCATTCTGGCTGCAACATTCTTAAAATTATGATTGGCCGGTCTTCTGGATTTTGAGGGACCCCTTTGTCAGAGGAACTCCTGGGGATCTAGCCCCTATTTAATGAAATTGAGAGTTAAGAAATTTGAGGATGTTGAGTAAATTAATAAGAGATAAAGATATGATTCTCTGTTCACCTAAAAATCTTGTTTTACCAGTAACTGCTTTTAAGGAACTCTCTAACCAAATATGTACACTTGCACAACCATGTTCTTTTATTTTATTTTCTGTCAAGTAAGATTCTGAATTTATGTATATTGATCTGTGTGTGCCTCATTGGGATTTTGGACCTTAGCCTGTGTGCTTACCAACCTTGACCTTGGAGATCCCCAATATGTAGGCACAATTTGAATTTGTTTCTCCAAATCCCTTTAATTATTTCATCATGAGTGTACAAATGTCTGTCAGTCACATGTGAAAGCATGTAATACACAGGACGGAGGGCTGCAGCACTAAGAGAAGTTCTCCTTGGGTTGGAAAAGCTCAGCCTGCTGTGTCCACCCTAGAAATAAGGTGTGGATGCTGCACAAGTGTATCAGAAATCAGGGCAGAATAGATCAGGGGGCCAGGCAGGATGGGGACAAAGCATGGGAAAGCAACTCTTTCTTAAATTATACCTTTGGAGTGCATGTCAGCAGGGACAACATTGAATAACTGAGTTGCAACCTTGCCTCTGGGTGCCTGTCACCACCTCCAGTTTCTGTCTTGTCTTTTTTCCCTTTCCCTTACCCTCACTTCCTGCACCCTTTTGTTCTCTTAATTCTTGCTTATGAAGAACACTACAGCATTCATATGTAAATTACACCTAGCGCTGCAAGGGGGAGTGTGTCTCAAGGAGAAATACATGCCATCCTCCTCCCGTTGCATTTTCCACTCTCTGTGGGCTCCTCTCCCAGTCTAGGAAAGGCAGAAAGGATAGGACGGGAGCGGGATGTGGAGATCCCACGCATGACCTCCTCCTGCATTTCCTTTGCACCTCTGCCTCCATGCTCCCCGTTTCTGCAATTAGCAATTAAAGCTGTCACCTCTCATCGCGCCCACATCGTGTGGGGCGGGCGGTACTGCAGGTACCGCCCTGCACCAGGGTCATCCCAGGTACCAGTCTGTCACAGCCCGGAGCTGCAAGGCTGTCCCATTCCTTTGACACAAATGTGATGACTGTCATAGTGTCATTGTTTGCATAGGTCTAAGTCAAGCAGAAAAAACACATATATAGATACACACATGGAATGATTTTTTAATTTATTTTTTTTCTCCCAGGAAAGGGATTTTCAGGAGAAGTCTCCCCCAAGGGACTAGAAACAGAATTTCTTCACGTGTAGGCAGTGTGCTGGCAGGTTTTTGTCATTTTCGTTCACTCCCTAGATAGGTTATTGGGGGCTGAGAGCAACTTCTCCTCTCTTCCTTGTTGTCTCTTAGCCAGAAAATCAGCTTCAAAAATCAAAGATTTCTGTCCTGCAAGTCAATGGAGCAAAGCCATGTAGTGCAATATAAAAAAAAAGAAGAGATCTACCTGGATAGCTTCCTATTCAGCTGGGTACTGACGCATTTATTCTCACCACACACCACAGTCCAGATTTAGCTTATTCAGCCATGGCAACCCAGCAGCCTGGGACTTGCACTGTATGTTCTCCCAGGCTGTGTATGATGTGTTCCCTCTGTTTTGCTGCTCCTAGCCCCTTGTTGAGGAGCAGTCTCTGAATTCGGCACAGGTTTTGGAAGGTCTCGCACCAGCTACTCACACTTTCAGTCAGTAATGCCAAGGTTTTGGGACTGAAATATCAGCACAGCTGGTTGGAGACAACCACCTTTCTGAGCTCAAGGGATGGTTGTGCAATATGAATGATGCATTGCTCCGTGAGGATGCTGGCTCCCTCAGCAAGCACTAGTCCATGTAGGAGCACTGCAGGGGTGAGAGGAGCAGCATCCTAAACCTAAACCTAAACCTAAACCCAACCCCAAACCTAACCCTAAACCTAACCCTAGCCCTAATCCTAACACTAACCATAACCCTAATCCTTGCCCCTTGTTGAGGAGCAGGCTCGGAGTTCGGCACAGGTTCTGGAAGGTTATGCAGAAGGTACTCACTTTTTCAGACAGTACTAGCAAGGTTTTTGAATGGAAATATCAGCACAGCTGGTTGGAGACAACCACCTTTCTGAGCCCAAGGGATGGTTGTGCAATACGAATGATGCATTGCTCCGTGAGGATGCTGGCTCCCTCAGCAAGCACTAGTCCATGTAGGAGCACTGCAGGGGTGAGAGGAGCAGCACCCTAAACCTAAACCTAAACCTAAACCCAACCCCAAACCCAATCCTAACCCTAACCCTAATCCTAACCCTAGCCCTAATCCTAACTCTAACCATAAACCTAATACTTGCCCCTTGTTGAGGAGCAGGATCGGAGTTCGTCACAGGTTCTGGACAGTTTTGAACCAGCTACTCACCCTTTCAGTCAGTACTGCAATGGTTTTGGGACTGAAATATCAGCACAGCTGGTTGGAGACAACCACCTTTCTGAGCCCAAGAGATGGTTGTGCAATATGAATGATGCATTGCTCCGTGAGGATGCTGGCTCCCTCAGCAAGCACTAGTCCATGTAGGAGCACTGCAGGGATGAAAGGAGTAGCACCCTAAACCTAAACCTAAACCCAACCCCAAACCCAACCCTAATCCTAACCTTAACCACAAACCCTAAACCTAAGCCTAACCCTGACCCTAACCCTAACCTAACCTGAACCTTACCCTAACCTTTACCTAACCCCAACCTTACCCTAACCTTTACCTAACCCCTAATCCTAACTCTAACCCTAACCCAACTGCTATGCCTAACCCCTAACCGCTGTGTACACATAGTGTGCCATTATGGGAAATGCTGGATGCCCCCTGGGATCACCCACTCATCCACTCATCCATGAAGAAGTCTGATGTTGACTATTGGTGACCATTTTGACTTTTTTCTTTGCAGTTGCTGGTCAGTGTTTTATCTGATGTCCAGAGTGCCTTCAAGTTAAGGGAGAGGTTCCTTTGTGTTTAGCCAGTTCTTGCTCGGAGACATGCTGCTGGAAAGACAGCAACACTGGACTGTCTGTGCTTTGGCTGCCAAGGTGGATAACCCTTTCCCTCTTTCCTTCCCTGCCCATACTGACAGGGCCTGAGCAGCCACCACCCTGTGGTGAGCCTGCAGGGTATGGGACTGATGCAAAGGGGGATGCCAGTAGAACAGTGGAAGGAGTGGAGAGAGGAGCAAAGGATCTCATCCTGCAGTGGGGCTGAGATTAGTTTATGATAAGTGGATGGGTGGATGCAATACAGTAAAACCCTTTTCTCTGCAATGCATTTGAGATAGTTGAATGAGAAGGAGCAGCTTTTGAAAGGATATTTGTCTGCAGCAGGTCTGAGCACAGCTTGCATGGCAGGAATGAGGCAGTACTGCCTCTGGTTACACTGAGAGCGAGGGATGGAAACAGATGTGCAGGGAGAGGTGATTGTCAGCACTGTCAGGTGTATGAAATGCCCATTCATTAGGAAAGAAGCAGCAGTTTTACGCTTTTGATGTCAGCTACTGATTTACAGGGATTTATATCAGCAACTACAACCTGTGTTTACATAAGATTTCTCACTGGACTGTCAGGGCTCTGTAGAGGAGAGGAAAAAATGGTCTTAGGCTAAAACTGTATGCCCTGTAAACTCAGAGAGCCAGGTTCTTTGTAGGACTCTACCAAAGCCTCCTGTAACCATTTAGAAAGGTTGCTTTAAACTTAGCCTTAGAACTTCATGCCTGAGTTTCCCCAACTCTGAAATGGGGACAGTAATGCTTTTCATCTTCACACAGAGGGGTGGGTGATGGAAACTTCATGAGATGTGATTAAAAAAAAAAATCTTTATGATTTTGCAATAGGAAATGCATGTCTCCTAGCAGTAACATCCCCTGGGTGAAAGAGTACACTAAAATCTTTAGTAATCCTCTCTTGCTCTGGGCCTGTCTCCAATGAAGAGACATACTGTCTCAGTCTGGATTAGATAGATATGCCCAGGCCAGAATGCATTCCTTCAATTGCTGCTATTTGCATGACCTGATACTTTAGGAAGTAAAAAAGGACATGGTGGGGTCACAGCCGCAACCACAAAGATAGGTCTGTCAGGGACCCTGCATAGCTTTGATTTCTACTAGAAATTGATGTGCATTCCTAACAGCCCCCTTGTGCCTGCAGAGTGTGAATTCACCCGTTTCTATCAGAGCCCAGCACCTAAGAGGCACTGCTGGTCCATGTGGGACCTCTCACCAGCAAACCCAGTCCCTTTGCAAGGTGCCAAAGAACCGGAAAGGGGCTGTGTGGGTCACAGGGATGGGAGGTTGCTGTTGCCCAGGCAGGTGGTATGTGGGAGGAGAAGGCTCTATCCGTAGTTCCATGTGACCCATGTGACTTCCCACTGCGATGTTTGAATTTTTTTTTTTTTTTTTGGTGGTGGTGGATTTTTTGGGGGCTTTCTAAAGCCTCACTGAATAAATTAACCAGTTTGGAAAATTAAACATGATTTAGTAAAATCAGAACCAAGAGAAGACATTATTTTTTGCTCGTGATAGCCACAGTTGGACTTTCCCAGTATAACCAGGAAAAATGAGTTACTTTTCTTTGCTGTGCCAGGTCCAGAGAGGAATCTCTCTTCCAATTTCAGAATGACAGTAAAAAACCATGGTCAGTAAGAACAGATTTGTTGAGCTCAGCAGATCTTCCTTTATCTTAATATCCAGATTCTGCCAGCCCAGAAATTACTTGTCTGAATCAGGCCTTTTAATTATTCCCTTTGTGCAGTTCTGGGAGAAGAATCCCAAATTTAAGCTACTTGATGGCATTCCAGCCTGCTGCAGCTCTTACCCATGGTAGATAGTGTCTCCAGCCAAGAGAGGAGAGGCTGCTGGCTGCAATGAGCAAGCAGATACACGTGTTTTGTCCCACAGTGGACTGTGGTGAAGATACAAGAGTGTTATGTGAGGCTGTATTACGATGATATTGGATAATGGTGTTCTGCATAGCAATTCTCTCTGCAGCACAGGAGCTACGTGGCTCAGAGCACCACACCAGCTCTGCATCATCAGAGATGCTAAACAGATGAAAGGCCTTTAGTCCATATGTCTTGAAGTTGGCTGCAAGTAGAAAATATTGATTTGTGGTAACAAATTTAATTTCTAAATTAACAGAAGAAAGATATCATTCTGCCTCAAGCTGTTCTATTTGCATAAGAATGAGATCACCTTAGACAAGAATAAAGAGACCCTTATACATAGTGAACTGTGCAAAAAACCGCCACAAATTAGCTGGAGGTGGAAGAGCTGAACAGCCACTGACAGGACAAAATTAGCTAGTCTGCATCATAACTGTTATAGAAACAACAAGGAGGAAGGAAAACAGACGTTTGAAGAAAACATGGATTTTTTTTCAGGAAAATAGTCTCACGAAATACATTTTGCTACACTTCACTTGATTGACAAATGACCTAACAAAACATGCAGCACTATCTGCCTGTCCCGTTCTTGGTGTGGTCCACAGCAATTTGCAGAACACTTTAACATCACCTAGCAAAGGTCTTCCCATCTCGTTTCTCCCATAGGTCTCTTTATTGAAATGTTTATGTCCGTATAAGATGCAGGTTTTAAAGTATCCCTGGCACATTGCCTGCATAACTTATCATCAGTTATAGGCATCTGATTTGGTAAATTTTACTGTAGCGTGTGGTACATACAACCTTCTAGGCTACACCTTTGCTTCAGCAAATCCCAGCAACAGACACAGGTGGAGGCAGCCCTGACCTCCATGGAGCATCAACACAACCTTCCAATGTTCCTGGGTGCACATGGACACTTAGCAGCTGGGCCAGAGTGGGCAAAGCTCCCTGCACCCAAGTAAACCCACAACTGGGATAATTCAGGAGCAAGCTTTTCTCACTGAGCCCATATGCTGCAGCCTCTTTCCCCAACACCATCCTTGAACAAGTGCTTGAACACATGTTTAGCATGATTAGTGTCTCCTGTAAGGTCTCTCAGGAGGTCTGTGTCAGACCTTGGAGTTGGACCCAGGTGTCTGGGAACGGACCCAAATTCAGGGCTCTAGCGAGGTGGTGCATCACTGGAGCAGACCAGGGTGATAGCAGCAGAGCTTAACCATGCTGCAGGCAGCTCTTCTTCCAGTTTCCTTTCTCCATGCACACACATACACGCACGCACGCACAGAGCCTCTCACTTCAAATCTAAACTCTGATAAAAAGCAATTCCTGGCTCCCAAACAGGCAAATTTCATAGACAATGGGGGAAGGGAGAAAAAACCAAAAACCAAAACATCACCAAACCCTTATATTTTTTCATGGTAAATGTTTGCTCAGCTCTTCTGACTATGACTAAGAATATTTCATACTCAAATAATCCATCACACTTAATGCTGTTAACTTTTCAATACCAACTGTACAGCCCACAGAGTGTACAAAACCCCTTCTGGGATTCTTTATCATCACAGCAACAACTACAGAAGATATTTGTCCTCCTAGTGAAAGGCATTAAAACCATGTGATCATCTAAAGTCCTTTCAGGCCATAAAAGATATAACTGATTCACAGGTGAGACAAATCCTCATTGTTTCTCCCTTTATGTGGTTCTCCCTGGGAGTTTCTTTGTAGAAATAGTGTGGGTGGGGGTATTAACCACCTCAGAGAGGTGGCAGGTATAAAGGAAAGCAGTAGGGGACCCTTCAGTAAATGTCCTTCTGAAATCATCTTGTTCTGGGTTTTTTTCATTTCTGCAGTCTCCTACATCCTCATGCCCTGGGGGTAACTGCTGCCTGTGGAACTGTGTTTGGCACTGGGAGACTGCTCTGGGCTGTGCAAATAGTTGCTCAGGGCTTGGGAAGCAGAGAAGAGAGGAAGGCTGTTGCTGGGCTTTTGGTGGCTGGAGAAACTGCTGTGGGTGGCTGCTGGCTGTTCTTCTCAGGCCCTCTGATTTCCTGCTGTAACTGCATGCATGCTTGCTGCCTAGCCTGCTCCTGGGTGGGGGAAACGCATCTTGAGTTACAGGAATATTTGTCTAAGCTGGTTTGCATTAGCAGAACTATGCTAGGGAGTGCCAATGGTGCTGCTCTGCTGCCAGGTCTGGAGCATGGTGATTTCTTAGTGTCCCTGAGCTGTACCCATAAAAGTGTGCCCAAGTACAGCCTTTGGGTGTCTGTGGGAGTAACTGTGGCTTCACTCCATTCAGCGGCACACAGATTTGTCTTGGTGAGGCTGCTACTGCTATATGGGAGTGCCCAGGCCTTGATGTGAGTGGCAAAACTGGCACATGAGAAATTAGGGGAGTGTGTGGCTATTTAGCAGGTGGACATGCTATGACCCAACTGTACTAGTAACAAAAGCTGAGCTGACTCAGCTTGAAGACCTAAAGGGAGAAAATGTTCTACGGAGTTTTAGGATTTTCTTAAGTGTGAATATTGCTGGGATATGCAGGTGATGTATGGGTCTCCTTTGCCAACTACAGCGATTCATCCAGCAGATCCTATACACAGGAAATCCAGACACTTCTTGTATACCAGAAACCTGGTGTGGCTTCACTACAAATCTGAGTACAAACCCTGAATCCACATCTTTACCTCAAGAAAGAGCATTTCACTAGCACAATCTCTTCCTAGTACTGAGGTCCAGATTGACTTTAAATAGATATAAATAAATATTTGGCATGAAAATAGTCTTGGGCAAGACTGACTGCTTGACAGAGCAAGCAGGAGCCCAGCTCTTGTTTTGCCCAAATCCCTACAGCCATGGACCATTACTGCTGTTTTTTCCCCTCCAAATGGAGCCTGACAATGCAGTGCTGTTTTCTTCATGGCTGAGGAAAGCAGATGAGCATGGGACCAAACTGCACAAGGAGCTGGTCCTGCATCCAGGCACTGCCTTGCTGCTATAAGGTCACTCTGACATCTACAGGAAGCTCTCGGCTGCTCTCCTGAGCAGAAACTACTGCAATGAAACCTGAGAGACTTCCTCAGGAAGGAGTTGCATCAAGCTGACTCTAGAGTCC
The DNA here is from genome assembly GCA_013400975.1 of Atrichornis clamosus. Classification (NCBI taxonomy): domain Eukaryota; kingdom Metazoa; phylum Chordata; class Aves; order Passeriformes; family Menuridae; genus Atrichornis; species Atrichornis clamosus. The sequence goes on from WBMZ01011337.1 coordinate 33,118, forward strand.
TTTGAGAACATCATGCTCTGTGATTTAGGGGGATCCTACAAATCTGTCATATATAAAATCTGTCTGTGATGCCCATAGGTGCAATTTATCCATAGGCTCCAGTCTGATTCATGCTAGAAGAAGTCTCTTCAGGCCTGACTTGCCAAGAGGTGCTCAGCTGAAGGTGAAGTGGGCCACTCTGGCCGTCGAGGCTGTATGTGCTCCAGTCAGAACCAGACATGAAGGCACTTTGGGCTGGGCCTTGGATAGTGACTCAGCACAAGGGAGAGGATGTAGGGAGCATCTGGATGTAGCAACTCCTTTAATCATATCTCATTTCTCTACGTAATCCTTTAATCTTCTAGAAAAGATGTTCACTTGGCATAACCAAACCTGCAAGATCTTCTTGCTGAATGCCTAAAGTTAACCTAGGTTTTCAAATTACAGGTTGTGTTTACTGCAAGCACTGGGAGCAGCAGGACTTATAGCTATCCAAATTGTTAAATGCAAACCATTAGGTAAATGGCATGAAGAACAAACACTGTAGGCCATCCAAAGGAGTATCATTTTAGGACACTGACAATTAAACTGATGCAAATTTAAAAGGTTCTGTCAGTCTTTGAATAAAAAGAGAGATGTAATTCAGTACCCCTTTCTGTAGAAGATGTGTTCAGGTCTGGCTCTTTACATTGGCAAAGGCATAGGTAAAGACATTTTTAGGATCCTGTTGTGTTAGACATTTTTCTCATCCTGCACAAAAGTGACCCTTTTCACTCTCATGCTATCTCAGAGCACATATAAAAGCTGCCAGCTCAAGTGCCCGCTGCAGGGGAGGGGAAAAGAGTCACAGAACAGGAACCAGAACAGCTGATACAAATTACCTCTCAAATTGGAGCAAATGCTCCCAGAAATGTCACCTATTAAAAGATCAACTAATAAGTTCCTGCTGCAGCCCAAATAACTCAACTGAAAAAGAAAAAATTCTGATAGTCCTCAGGCCCAGTCTTTTTGTGAGCTTTGGATTCTGAGGTTTATCAGTTTTGTACTTATCACAATTGGTGAGGCTCTGGGCAATATTTATTTCAAAAGCCTGCTGGATCCCCTTGAAAACCTGGACCTGTCTGGAGACCAGACATGTGACTCCTTCCTCTTGCCAAGTCAAAGATGAGCACCATAGCACATAGCCAGAGACTGCTGGATGCCAGGGCTGGGGGTTTCTTTACTGGTTCTTCACATGCTGATTTAGTTCAAGTTAAGTTGAAAAATGCAGTAAACGTCCCAGTGCACTGGAGCCTGAAAAAGCAGTATGGTTTGGATGAAGTTACAGGATGAATATCCCTTGGCTGCAAAAGCTCTAAAATAAGTATGGTTTGACTGCATCCTAATGGGTAGATTTAATTTTCTTTAAGTGACTCCTGATCACTTTTCAAAGTCATGTGTGTAATCACTGTGAAACCTACAATTTTCATAATTATAAATATTGGCTATTTTAAGGTTTATGGAATCTTCCTGTCACACATTTCTTGTTTTCCCAGTTAACTCCTGAGCCTACCAGGAGTGGTAGCTGTGAACTTGGAAGCTCTTTACCTTCCTGGCACAGGTAAGCATCTTACTGGTAAAAAGATAATTTAACTATGGAAAAAGTCTATCACAGAAGGACTAACTGGTAAAGCAAACCTCTCTAGAGTCTTCTTAGAGCTAATGATAGTGTGACCAAGCCCTAAACTAGATGTTATAGAGTCCAAATGCCACTTGAGTCCAGCTGGTTGACAGGATTATATCTACTATGTGCAACTCCTGATTGTAGCCGTAGTTGAGCATCTTAACCTGGTCATCTGCTTCCTGACCTGGGGCAGCTGCCACTATGGCTAACACTGAATTGGGTAAGGATGAATGTGTGCTATCTGCAATAGCCTGGCCTGAGAAAATCAGGTTTTCCTGGTCAAGACCTCCAAGAGTCCTTGCAAATCATCAGAATTAGAAGCAGGACCTATCATTGAGATGCTGAACAAAGAGTGATGTGTTAATGCCAATCATACCATAACTGAAAGCAGCATGTCCAGGTAGGCCTGCAATAAAATGCAACATGTCTACACAAAGGGTTTGCAGTTTGATTGGGGACAGCACCCTAGCTGAGATGCAATAGCCGCCTGCATCACTGCTCTGGTAAGTAAGTGTCCTGGGTTACAACAGAGGGTGTAACCAAAACTATGTATTCTACTCCCATCTACATAATCCCTCATGAACTGTTAATGGTGGGTCATTCACAACAGCTGCCCAGTGCACACCTGACCCCTCAGGCCACAACCTGGATGTTAGATAAAATAAGAAAGAAAAGGCAAGCCCTGTAGTGTTGCTTTTGTCTCCACTGGGATTTTGCCTCCACACAGCTGGGATAGCTTCCCCCCCTGGGAAGCACCGATGATGGTCACACCTATACTGAGGGGTTCATCCCTGCTAATGGGCCATCATGGACAATGGCCACTGTAAGGAACTAGGCCATCAAAGGCTCCCCAAAAATATCCAATGACTCATGGGATTACATTGTTCTGTTGTGAAATGCTGCACCCTGGGGGAGGTACTGAACATTCCTGCCTGAATATAATCCAGGCATTTTGGAGACTAAAATACCACCAGTCAGTGGATCTCCAGGAGCTCCAGAACCTCCAGAGGACCACCGATTTCAGCAGGACTGCAACCACTGCTTGACTGGACTGTGACCTTTGCCCTGACCAACAGGGTGTCAGGTTGTACCCTGACCGTCTGGTTTTAAGCCCATTTTTCTGTATCAGTACATTTATTGTAATCTTTCCATTAAATTGTAATTCCGACCTGAAATCTCTCTCAAGGTATTTGTGTAGGGGTTAATTTCTCTGCTGGTTCACTTTCAAACCAGCACAGTAAGATAATTTTCTGTCTGCCCATGTCATAGTTGACACAGATGCCAGCTATGGTGGCCTGGTGACCTTTAGCTGCTGATGCAGGAGGACTCACTGTTGGGGTTAGAATGTCACTCACATAACCTAGTTCTAAGTTAGTGAGGATGTTCCTGCACGGGTAGCAGTTGTACCTGTATGTTGCAGAGCAGATGTGTCTGTAATCATGAAAGGATTGGAGGGAGATGTGTTTTTTCTCCTGTGGTGTAGGAGGGTAAGATGAATGGTTGTTTGAACACAGTTACAGCTTTCCGTTTGGGTGAATTGCTGATGGTGTTTATTGTAAGACATTACACCTGGGGAGAAGTATCACAGCGGAGACTCTTCTGTCTCCTTCCAAGCACTGTGCAAAGGAAACACTGTCAGAAGATTAATACTTCAGTACCTCTGGCCTGCTACCCTCTCCGACATATTCTGTGTAAGAGCAGCATTGATACAGACTTGCAGAGCCACCCAGGAGGCCTGCTGCCACTGCACCTGGTGAGCACGGAGTTCCAGGTGAACTGAGAGCCACATTTCAGGTGAATTGAAAGTGGGGTTAATGCAAGTGATTCTGGTCTTGTCTGACACCAGGTCACATAAACAAGATGAGTTAAGACCTAAGTCTACCCATGAAAAGAAAAGGTGTTGTTTACTCTGCACTGTGCACAGAACAAGATACTCTGCTTTACGTGCTTTAATGACAAGTAAAAATTGGTTTTCCCTTGCAGAATGGTGACCACTTGCCTTTCCAATGTCATATGGACAACACGTGGCCACTGGAACTCCATTGCACTCTTCCAGCTTTTTGACAATCTGTTGCACAAGTATTTGACTATGTTGGGGTGCTTCCTGGCAAGCTACCTCACCTGCAATGTCCAAGTAGGATTGTTCTCAAGCTACAATCAAGGAGAGCTTGATTGCCCTGTGGCCAGTCTGCCAGTCCTGTAAGGGTGCCTTGGTTGTCTTAGAGTAGCACATCCCAGAGGGAACCATGCAGTAGCAGGGGACATCCCACACCATCCTGGAGATGACAATGGGTTTTGTACTCCTGACTCAGGAAGAGAATTTTGACTAGTCATCTGGGGAGAAGCAATTGTTTGTCACCACTTTTCCCTCCAGATTCTTGTCAGTACAGGAACAAATAATTTGTTCTCCCTCTCTGTTGCGATGTTTCTGCCAGGGGCAGAATAAAAAGGAAATAACAGGGTATATGGAGCCAAGAGGCAAGGGAGTGTCTGTGCTGTGCCAGACAAACCAACCCAGTGCAATATATTAGGGGAGGAATAGAGCCAAGAGCTCTAATCCACAGTAGCTGTGATGCACCATGTTTCCAAAGGCTTGTACAAAGACTCCCCTTCTTCAGATCAGCCTGCTTGCATGAAAAAGGAAAACTCTCAAGGGTCTCTGTAGTCCCTGTCTTTATAGTCTCTATAGGCACACTTTTTGAGGAACACAGTTCTTGCTGTGAACATTAAGTCTCAAAGTTGGCTGAATGCAGGGTAGAGAACAAGGTCATGGCCTTCTGCTCCCCTCCCCTGACATTCTCGCTTGACTGAAACCATGGAATATTGGTGATTTCATATAATTAATGCTAGACAAGGGAAGGTTTGGAATTCATGGCCTATAGGAATGCAGGCTCTTTCTATGCAAGTTTCCCCTGCGTCTGAAAGAACTCTGCCTTAAGTAATTGTTGCCCTGATTTTAGGATTACTGCTGGAATAAGTTAAAACAGACAAACTGAGTTGCCTGATGCATGGCAGAGGGGGCTGGAGCCATGAGGTCTTTGCTTTCGCCTCGCTGCGCTGATAATGTCTTACACAGGCAAACTGTGCTAATCCCAGAGCGGCTGGAACTCTCACCAGGAAGGACACTGCCTGCCACTTCTGTATAATGGAGATGGAGAATTTAGACACACGCAGGCTTACATAATTTTCCTGACTAAGTGACTTCCTCTTTGATAATGTATAAATCAGATGTACCTTAAATTGCTGTCCTGTTTTCATGAAAGCCTGGGCAAAGCTGTGCAAGCTGGGAATAATGATCCCTTGATAAATGAGGGAACTTAACTTCCCAGGCAGGGGGGAAATGGTGCAGGCAACATTCTCATGAAGGCAAAAAGAAAGCTTTCACAAAAACTTACCCAATACCCCAATGCTGGTTTTGGTTATGGTGCAGTCTTCCCGTGGAGGAAAAGGATGTTTTGATGGGGATGATTTCTGCCCTATTGGCTTGGAGGGGATGCAAATATGTGAGCCTAGGGAGTGAAAGCAGCTGTCCCTGCTGAGCCATGACATGGTGACATTCTCCCTGTCCTCTTCAGTGAATATCTGCCAATTTCCATCAAAATGCTCGTTAGTCTAAAAGGATGGATTTGAAATCTGATGGTGTATGGGTTTAGGGAAACATTGACTGGTGTGATGAACATCTGGTCAAATGACACATAGGCAGAGATGCTGCAGTTTCCTACACAATATTCCTGCTGAAGCGGTCATACTTTATCCAAAGGGAGTTGTATTCAAGAGCCAGTAATGTGTCCATAGATCTCATGGGTTTAATTTGTAAAATGTGTTACCAGATGTTATAAAAAGGCTGCAAATTGATGCCATGCTGCTGCATTCGTTGAGCTTCTTTGGGAAAAGGGCAGCTGTCACCAGCTTCCTGAACTCATCTGCAGCACGGAAACAGTGTCTGTTGGCAAAGGTGGTGGCTTTTCACTCTCTTCTGTTTCCCCTGCCTTGCCTCTGCCTGTGGTGTTAATTCCCAGTGAGAAAGGCGGAGGGATCTTTTGATGCAGGTTTTCTCTGTCATATTTCGGAAGGCTCATTGTGTCTGTTTCAGATCTTGCTCAGATGTAAACTATTTGTTTATCTCTCCACTGGTGTAAAGCACAAGGTTTTATGGATGTAGAATCAGTTCTTTACAACTCCTTAGGTAGAAGGTTTAATCTTCTCTTAAGGGTGAGGAAAGGCGTACAGATAGAGCTTCAATGACTGACTGGAGGCCTAATTATGAGAGTAAGCTTGAGATTAAAAATAAGGTTTGAATTCAGCCCCTTAATGAACGGTCCTAGATCTTGCTGCCTCATTTTATGCAGATGTACAAGCAGCATATGTTTTACACAACAGACTCATCGTGTTGACTCATCAGAAGGAACAGAAAGGGAGTGTTTCTGTATTACCCACTATGTGCCTTTTGCGATGCACTTTCCTTGTCTCTGTATCTTATGCACTCCCCTCACTGTGGTCTCAAAGTATGTGTGTGTGTTTATGAAGCCAGACGGAAGTCTATGCAATCACACTTCAAAGGAAGGGATAAAGGTGGAGAGGGAAGGAGGGGATTTTGGCAGTTTGGAGCCAGTTGAGGAATCTGCTCCCTTGTTCTAGGAATGGCACAGATGGGGAATGCTGTCTGCCAGAGCCTGGACTGCATGTTCTGGGGGGAGAAGGAAGCCTATAAATTAGTATTTCTTTTTCTATTTTAGCTTTAATTTATTTGTTCTTCTCTTTCTTCCCCCTCATCCATCCCTGCCATCAATGGCAAAACTAATAGCATCATGTCAAAATCTGTTAATGCATCTGCTCTGTTGGTTCAGGTTATCAAAAGTATTAGCTAAGCCAGTCTGTAAACACTTGGGTAACATCTGTCTGCTATCGCACAAAATACTCTGGGTGGCAGAGAAAATTAATAAACCTAATTGGTTATGAAGCAGTATTAGACGTTGACTAATATCACGCTGGAATTCTTCCAGTGTCCCCAAAGCTGTTGCACACACTCTCTCTGTGCATGGACAATGACTGTAAGGGAGTCTAGGAGAGACTTGCTTTGGATTTGCCAAGTCTTAAATATTGATGGTTGATGGCATTAATATGAAGTTCTTGCTCTGATATTGTGCCCTCTTCTCTCTAATGATTCCGGTGATGGCAATGAGTGACTTTCCCCAGTCCATGGATGTTTAGAAATTGGTAGTGGGCATGCTTTTTTTTCTCCCAGTAAGAGAGTATATACTGCCTTTGAGACTTTTTGCTATGAGTGGCAGAATCCTTGTTTCTCTGGGCAGTACATGCTAACCGTGGCTCCAGCACAAATCCTTTCCTCCCATCTCCCCTAAGAAATAAATTGTAATTATCCAAGCTGAAAACAGGAGAAGGATTCATGAGATAGAAACCAAAGATGAGGTATCTTTTAGCAAATTGATAGATTTCTGAAGAGTTGAAGGACTGAGAGCTGTTGAAGGACTGGCAGAGAGGATCAACAACATGAATCTATCCAGCACGAGGCATTGCCACTTGCATTGACTCAGTCTCCTGGCTGATGTTACAAAATATGAACAACAGGAGTTAAAAAGACATTCCAAAGCTGTTTCCCCTGTGGAGGGTCAGAAATGGTGGCTGAAAATCTGCACTCTACAGACTGCACTGTAGACCAGGTTTTTACTGTTTTCTGACCTCAGTGAACTGTGGCTGCCTCAGGGAAAAGGAGAATATAAGCAGCATGAAGAGAAAGCACTCTCAGGGAAATTGTGAAACAGCAGTCATGAAGAAGAAGCAGCTGTCCTGTGCTGCTGAACAGGGGATTCTACTGCTTTAACTAATTTTCTGCCTCTGGATCACCTGGATGAGCTCACTTTCCCAATCTGAAGCAACCTGGGACTTCTTTGCTCTGTCCTTTTACCTCTTCTGTGTGGTTGTGCCAGAGGTTAGTTGCTGGTTCTTCTTTGTGGTTCTAAGCATCTTGCATGTCTAATGGCCTAGTGGGAGATGCTAAAGAATCTTTGCTTTCTCCATAAACTGGAGAGAGGTGGCAACACTTCCATCACCTGCTTTGGCTCTCCACAGAGCCTTGGGAGCAGAGGGACTCGACCCAGCAGGCTCAGTCCCCTGCCATGCAGCTCCAGCAGTGACGCTCAGACTCCACTGAGAAGGTTTCTGCTGTGACACTCCTGCTTTTGTGAATAGCTAAAAATAATACCTCTGGATTGAGACTGGTTTTTAGATTTGCCCTCAGCATCCCTTTGGTGGCTGTAGCATCAACATCCCTGTGTGCTAGGCCATTCCCCACAGGAGAAGCACTTAGTCCTCAGGAGACAGCACTTTATGGCCAGCTCTGGTCAAAACTTGCTTGCTTCAACCCTTGCCAGAGCTTATCAGAGTCCTGCAACCATAACTGCTCCTACCCTTCCCCTGAGCACTGGCTTGCTGGGAATGTCTCTGTGCCATCTGGCAGCCTCTCTGTGGTCCTGGTGCTCCCAGTCTCCTTGTCAGGCTGGGCACATAGGGTTCTGCTTCCCAGGTAGTTTTGTTCCTTGCCCACCTGAGTGCTGATGCTATGGTAAAAATAATTCTGCAAGGAAATGAGAGCACTGATTGGGATTTAAATAAAATTTACATAAAACTCTGCCTTGAGTACTAATTAATTAGGTGTTAAAAGCCCCTGAAAAAGCAGAAAGGGGGGGCTTGCCAATGGGGAGAAGCTATTAGGAATCACTGAATACAGAATCATAGAATCATTTAGATAGGAAAGGATGTTTTAGATAAAGTCCAACTGTTAACCCAGTACTACCAAGTCCACCACTAATCCATGTAAGTTTAGGTGCCTCCTCCACGTGTTTTATAAACTACTTTCCTAGGCAACGTGTTCCAGTGCTTAATAACCCTGTTGGTGAAGAATTTTCTCCTAATATAATTAGGAAAAAAAATTCCAATCTAAACCTCCTCTGCCACAACTTGAGGGTGTTTCCTCTCATCCTATTGCTTGTTACTTGGGGGAAGAGGCTGACTCCCACCTGGCTACAGCCTCTTTTCAGGTAGCTTTAGAGAGCAATAAGGTCTTCCCTGAGCCTGTTTTTCTCCAAGCTAAACATCCCGTTCTTCTTACCTGAAACACACTGGCAGCCACAGCTGGGGCTGTGGTCACCAACACTGTGAGTGGCCCAGATGAGCAAGGTGTGGATGGAGCTGTGTTAGCTGTGGTGCTGTGCTCCCCTTGGCATGTCTCCTGCTGCACCAGTGTCCCTGAAGCTCTAGGCTTTACGGTTCTCTGAACCCTAACTCTGACCTGAGACAGAACTGCAGCCTTCAGCTGTGCCAGAGGTGTCTAGCACCATGGCTGATCCAGAAGAGAAAGGTATGGAGAGAGCAATCCTGGGCCAGTGCTGTGCTTCCCTTGGCATGCTCTTTGCAGCACCAGTCCCTATTGCTGCGATAGGGGAGTGCTTCCACCCTCACTTGGTGCTGTCTCTGGCCTCCTCCTTGTCCATTACCTAGGGCAGTAGGAGGCAAGTGCAACATCAAGAGGGAGAGGGGCTATGCTAGTACTTGTATATGCTCTCTAGTAGCCCCTCAAGGCAACTTTTCCCCATCTATTACAAATACTATAAGGAACAGCTCTGCAGCTTGTGGTGAGTTACTGGTTAATTAAGCAGTGAGATGTACCAGCCTGGGTGACACCACCAATTAACTTGTTCTTCATACTGTCTATCTAATTTAATCTATCTAGGACTTTATAGAATGCCCATGGCCTGGGAGAGGCTGAGGGTAGGGAGGCCTTTAAATTTTACTGCAGTTTATAGTGCTGCCTGAACCCCTTGGCAACCATTAGAAAATGGGTCATGTAAATGGACAACCAGGAATTCTCAGTTGTTTGAGCCATTTGAAAAGAGATTGAAGCAGCTTGTTGTGTCAGAGAGAACATTTGACTTTTCCTAGACACAGATTGGACTCTTCATGCCCCAGCCAGTCCTTGGAAAATTACAGTGGGCTGGGTTATGAGGCTTCCTTACTCAGAAGTTCCTTTCTACTCAGGAAAGTCCTGCTGTGTGTTTAGAGACAGAGCCTGAGAGGTTGCTGGTAACAGTTGGTGAGAGCCTCTCACTTGGGAATAGCTGGAAGAATTCAATCAGACTGGTTTCTCTGCTTTCAGGATCTTTCAGTTTGGAGGACCATGGAGCAGTTTTGATCTTAATGGGCAACCTCATGGAGGCTGCCTGCCAGGTCAGGCTTACAGTTTGTCTGGTTCCAGTTTGTCTGGGATATATCCCTTTCTCTTCCTCAGCCCACCTGACCAGCAAATCACCTTTCAGTTGTAAAGAGACAGGCTTTCTTGGTCTATTGGCAAGCGACTGGTTGGCCTGCTCAAAGCTACGAAGACATATTTTCCTGTGAAAATTGAGGGTTTGCTCCAAGTTGGACACCACTCCTTCCCCAACAGAATTACAATTATTTTAATCTTCTCCACAATAGAATGTTCTCTCCTTGCCCAGTGGTACTCCCAAAGAACGCTACAGGCCGCTGTACAAATCTGAAGGTAATACTTTATGTGAGTCAAAAATCTCTCCCTGCTCAGCTTTGATGGCCAATCTCTTTTAGATTTTTTTTTTTTTTTTCATTTTTCAGAGAGGTCTGGAGCTCACAAAATCCACAGGCAGAGGAGAATCCCCTTGTTGTGCCATTAATTTTTCTCCACAGCTGGTCATTAAGTATATGGGAGCTGCAATAAGCCTCACTCTATCCCAGCCTTGGCATACAGTAGACACCTTGAGAGGACAGCAAATCCCCATACTTCTTCATTCTTTCTACTCCACTGCCCAAAAACAATCATATAGGCTCTGCAAATATTTTGTTCAAATTCTCTTTCTCAGCGTTTCTCCCTGTGCCCCCAAATATTTTGAAACTTCCAGTGTCCCTGGCACTGAGATGCGCCTTTTGGACTTGCTTTTGTGTATGTAACTGAGGGAGATCTGTCCTGATCAATGCATGGATGTGAAGGAAATAAAGTGGGTAGCCATCCTATGGTGGGCATATAGTGCATCACCTGAGCCTGGGCCACTGCAGTTCTGGAAAAGATGTGAACAGAGACCCTCATACTTTTTTCAGTGCTACAGAGGTTAATTCTGGTTCCTCTGACAAATTTCAGGTGACGTGGTTACATGCTGCTTATCTAATCTTTTCTTTGTGGTAGCATTTGGCTACTGCTATGTTGTTTGGGATTTTTACCAGAATGGTAATGGTCAAAGGCCTGGGGAGCAAAGTCCAGATTAGAGTCCTTCAGTGCTGGGTGCTCCAAAGACAGGAGAAATCAGCTGGAGACTGCTTTCCTGGTTTCTCTTCCTCTGCCCCAATTCTTAGCCCATTTCTACATATTTAAATTGCAAGTTCAGGCAACTGCATAGTTAGCATTGCAGGCTACACATACTTTTGGAAAACATTCTTCCTGGAATTTCAAATGCATTTAGCTTTCGTTTTGGGGTTTTGTATTCTATCCTCCAATTAAATGTAAAAGCAGAGCTGCTCTGTTCCGCATGGATATTGAGGAGCTCACAGTGTCTGTTGTACCAGCAAGAGTTTGTTCTCTTTATAATGTCCAAGATCTCTTTGTCCGACAATGCATAACACCCTGCCAGCCTGTGTAATGCTGCTGCCATTCTACTGGTCACTACTTCAGGGCTGGAGACACCATTTGCAACATGCATTTGGGATTAATTTGTGTGGACTCTGAAGCTGTGCCACAAAAGTTACATCTCTCCACAACTGGGTGACGTTCTGTAACCAAAGTGGGGTGACTGAAAGCAGCTATGTCTGCATGCAATATTCTGATTTTAAAGTGTTGAAATAATGTCTAGCCTTCTGGATCTTTGGCAAGGAATCCAGACAAGATCCAGGGCTCATTTTATGTCTAGTCTTACCTTCACCACTGAAATGTTTGAACCACACTCAGTAGTACATTATGTTAGAAACTTGATAAGCATATATGTAATTAAATAGGTGCATTTCTGAAGAGAGGAAATAACTTTGAAATATGAGTACTTAACTATCCATTCCATTGTCTTTTCAAACGGGTTAGGAAGGGAACTCAATCTCTGTTTCTGTTATATTTCTCTTGTGTCAGGCTTATAGTTCAATGTTTCTGCAGCTGTCAGGACTTAGAAAGGCTTTACTCCTCCTGTCTTCTGAATTTTCTTCCTTTTCCACTTTTCTCTACATCTCTGGAGACAGTCATAGCTCAGGATAGGATGCAGATTGCAAAGTGGTTGCAGAGCTTCAGGTACCTTTGATGTGTTCTGCTTACATGCTCAAGATATTTGCTGATCTTATTAATTTTCCTGCTAGACGTCTGAACCCTTTTTAGGCCTTCCCTGAGGAAGCAAAGATGCTGCCTTCTAAGATCACCTGGGAATGTTGTTTAACAAATTACATTTTAATGCAGAAATCCACAACAATAACAGCACTTATGCTCTGCCTAACTTCTTCTAATGCCACATTACAATGGTAGCATAATATGGGCCCTAAGTTTGTAACACGTTGGTGGAAGCATCCTGTAAGACCCTAAACTGAGCAACTCCTTTGTAGCTGACTGTGATGACCAGGCAGCAATCTCAGTGCCACAACTGCTCTGATTTATTCCTCTACAGAGCAGGATACCTGCCAAACAAAACTCCTCATTGACAGAGGTTAGGATAGTCAGAACAATATCAGTTCTGCACTGCCATACTTCCCAGGAGAGTATAGCTGTAAATGTAATTATCTCAGCCTTTTTATTCATATCCTCTGTTTCCTAATGTTACTCCTTCTCCTTATCTATAGAAAATCCATATATTTTCTCTCAGTGATGGTGAACAGAGAGAGTAGGTGGAGTGGTAAAGGCTCCCTGCCTACAAAACAGCTGCATTGTATTTGATCCATTTCAGTCCTCTTCTATCATTCAAGTGATTACATGGGAGCTAACTTGTTTTCAACTCTATAAAAAGCCTCAAAACTGCTTTAAGTTCCTGGGTGCTGCTGGTTTTGATTTGGTTTTTTTTGTGAATCTAAGCTCTTTCATTCATGTGTGTTCCCCTACATGTCTTTCAGGGTAAAAGTTATTTTGAGTAAGATGCTTTAAAATTTTTTTAGGGATTACTACTGCAAAGAAAGAAAGAAATCACTCTCCCATACATGTAATAAATTCAGCATTCAGAGAGTAGTTCTAAAACTGAAAACAGTCACTATATTTTGGGGGTAAACCCATAGATTCAGCTTAGAAGAAAGTCAGGAGGCCATTTAGATCTTGCTTAGACAGGGTCAGTGACCTAACTTACTCCACCTTGCTGTCTTACACACACTGTAACTTTAATGCTATCTGAAAGAACAAAAATAATAATTTAAAAAACCCCAAACACAAATACCTCAACATTATGTGTCATTTTGAAGCACAGCCACAAACACCAACTTTTTTCTCTGCTATAATATAAGCAATCTCTTCTGCAAATGGCAAACCATCACATTCCTATTTGATAGCACATTTTTATAACAATCTCTTGCATACAACTGCCACGGGTTTCAGCCCAGACTTGTTTGTGTATTTTGAGTTGCTGGGAAGTGCTGGGGGCTGAGCACAGGGAGCTCTGTGTTCAGGGAGATGAGCTGTGTGCAGCACATGGCAGGTCTGGTGAGGCAGTGCAGACATCAATGTGAGACTCCACTTAAGGACCCAAATCCAATACAAGTAAATTTGTCCCAGATGTCCTGGTATTTTAGGCACCTGTCCTAAGCGGTGGAAGAATGAAGCCATCTTTCCTGAAGTCAGTGGTCTCACCTCTGCAATGCCATGGCTGCCAGGGCAGCTCCAGCTACTGGATGGGGTCCAGGGATGGAAAGAGGCTGTGGTGATCTCATTCCTGCTTGCAACTTCTACTGTGTGCAGGGCAAGTCCTTGGGAGAAGATTTACAACAGTATGTAGATGCCTGCCAGAGTCATTGTCCTAGTTTAAAAGACAGATACCCGTCAAGGAAGGTGGGAACCTTCCTAGGAGGGGAGAAATTACCCCTTCCCCCGAATTACTGTATCTCTGGAAATTACGAGGCTTTCTGAGCACAAAATGTGGGAAAATGAATAACAGTTCTTTACTAAAGGTATATCTATGACACAGTAGAACAAACAATAGCAATAACAACAACAGAAACCAGTAACAAAACTTTTCTCTCCCGTCACGTGGTTTCCCTGTGGTGTAGTTGCAACCACACTCGGCAGGGGGCGCTGATGAGTCAGGTGTGGTAGGGAGGCTGCAGTACCTCACTCCCAGCTGCAGGGGGCGCTGGTGAGGCAGGGAGGCTGCAGTACCTCACTC
>WBMZ01011337.1:48009-65703 GCA_013400975.1 Atrichornis clamosus
ATTGGAGAAAAGGAAGAAAAAAAAGAAAAAAAAGAAAAAAATTCACTAAGAAACACAAACCCACCACAGTCATACTGGTATCTTCAGAAACTCCCAGGCCCCTGAGTACATCAGTAAATATGCACCTCATTTAGTCCTTCACAGCGTGATCCTAAATTTATCTCTAATGAGAAGCTACTGGATGTATGGTGGGACACCACTCTGGGGAATAGAGCTCTGATTGAGTGCAGGGGAGCTGAGTGGTAAATGGCAAAAATGATGCAGTGCTGGGAAACTAAACTTACCAGAAACCCAGCCTCACTGGTGAGCTGTCTCACTCTGCCAAGGCTCAGCCCAGCTGTCCAGCCAGATAACCATCCTCAAACAAACATTGTTGAAAAAAATCCTAGAAAAAAATCAACGTGTCAGATTTTTTTTTACTTGCCAAAATATGGATTTACCCCTCCCACCCCACCTTCCACCCCCACGCCCTCCTTCCTAATTACTCTGGCCTACAGTCCAGATTTGACACTGGTCAGCCAAAGGACAGGTTTTCTACACATCCACATGTCTCTTGGTAACTAAAGTCATGTTGATGAACTCTGTACCAGGTTACTGTGCAGTCAGAACATACTTCTTACAGACACAAGAATCACCAATGAGTGAAGTAGCTTTACTTCAGCTAAATATGCCATGCATTTAAAATGTCTGTCTTCTATGATAGGATCTTTCAAGCATAGTGATGGAAGGTGTGTGGGCTGTGACTATGCCTTAGCCAGAGATATCGTGAGGAATCTAACAGAAACATTCAGAGTTGAATGGATTGGCATAAACAGCATCAGAGGACAAGGCAGAAGAACAGGAATGACAGCTGTTGATGACACCTAAACTAGAAGATTATCAAGATCACACCATATCTTGCAGCTTCTCAAACATTCAGAATGGGAATTACACAAAAGACGGACTGAAGCCATTAAGAGGTAAGATAAAGGACGAGCCTGGAACCATTGTAGATATCCAGGCAAGGAGACTAAAGAGAATGTTTCCTAGTAATTCTGAGAGGTAGAACCAGGCAAGGAGACAAGAGATCACAACCACTGTGAATCCATAAAGTGCACAAAAGACAGATCCCAAACCAGCCTGGCCACCTGCCTGAGACAAACTCTAGAGATGTAATGGTTCATATTGTATCCCGTGTGCCCCTGTCTTTGCAAAGAGTACCAGCTGGAGCACATCGGCACACACCTGTTGGTGCCTGAGAAGATGTGGACATGAAAGAATGAGTGTGAATGAAATCAGGGATTTAGAATAAAATCATCTCCCTTCATAAGGTTTCTCATTCAACTCTGCTGCATTAGTTGAGATTTGTGCAAAAGCAGAGCACTCCAGTTCCTAGCAAACGAGTCAATGTGCGCTAAACCCTAAAAGATGTTCTGCATGAGAAATATGGAATATTCACATGCAACCTTGTGAAGGTAGGTGTGTGCTCCAAAGCCTGTGGTTAAATTAATTCTTAAAGCTTCTCAATTTGACATTGCTTTCCTCTCCACAAAGAATGTAACTGAAGGAGGGGTAATTTTCTCTCCTCCTCTGCTTCTTTCTTTCTCTACCACCTGTTCCCACATACGATGTCTTCTGTCACCAAAGACTATACGTACTATGTTGAAAGAGCAAATCCTGATGTAGGGCTGTAATCCTGAGGCAAAGATGTGCTGGCAATATTAAGAAGGCAGGCTATGAATGGAGAGAAACTCTACAGATTATATATGTTCTTCCTTGTCTTCATTTCCCTGTAAAGTCTGTCTCTAACTCATGTGTGAGCTGCAAGACATCTGTCAGACCACACACTGCTTATTAAATGTATTTAGTGAGGAAAGAAGGGTTGGGCTACTGCAATAACAAGAGGCAAAGCTTTCATCTCAGTTGACAGGTGGCTTGTGGCTACTGGCTGGACCCAAAAGCTCATCTTCCCAGGGACACTGGAAGTGACTGCAATTTTATCCTTCCCTCTGTCCCTAAGCATCTCAGGGTGCTTGGATAACAACAGTATCTGAAATCCCTACAGACCTTTTCCCCTGCTTCATTTTCACAAAGAGAGTGGGGACACATGGTCACCACCTGAATGTGAAGTGGCTCCTTTATTCCTCCTGCTCAGTTGCAGATCTGCTGGCTGCACAAGTCCTGCTGTTTGAGGCTGTAACTGTAGACAACACCGGAGCAGTCTGGTGGCTGTATAAAGGAGTCAGTGCTTGAAGGGTGCCTGGATCCTTCCTGTTCTGCTGCCTGCCCACTGTGTACACTGAGGTGTGATGGGGTTGGAGCTGGGGGGTGGTTTACTGGGACTGAACACCTACAGATTTTAATTTTTGTGGTATGTCTCCATATAGGCTGGGCTTGGCATGAAAGCACACCCAGTGCACATGATATAGGTGTGACATAAAATGTAATGACCCACTGAGTCAGAACAATGGTCCCCATGACTCAGCTCTTGGTGTCCTATGGTGTCAGTGGGAGATGGCATTTTGGAATAGCATGGCAGATGGACTACTCTCAGCAGTGCCTTCACTGTGTACCCCACCAGCACCATGGCATTTGGTGAGCAGCAGTTATGTTTTCACCTTACCTACCAGACTTGGGGAGTCTGTAAAAATTCCTAATATCCTCCTCTCAAAGCAAAGACTCCACTCATTTTAGCCTTTTCTCCAAGAGTGATTGCTCCAACCCTTGGCCATTTTAGTTGCTCTTCTCCATGACTTCTCTGATTACATGCTGACTTCCCAGGAAGCAGGGACCAAAACTGCCTACCATATCCCAGAGCTGTGTGCACCCAGGTTTTATATGGTAGCAAAATGGTACAAAGGAAGAGCACTGTACAATGGCATCTTGTTCTACTCAGGCATCATCAACTTAAGCCAGCACTACCTTTGACCCCTTTTCCATCCACTCCTGGTATTGGAGAAAGCTATTTTCACCACTCACTTTAGCTGTGATATTTTCCCAACTTTTCTGTCCTTAAAAATGCGACACTAAGCAGGGAAACTTTCACAGAGTGTAAGAGAGAGACCCTAAGTTCTCGTGCTGCAAATATGGGGACAGCTCAGCTCAAAGCTCAGGCTCCCCTCCAAGCAATGTAGTGAAGGGAGCAAGACCAGATGCATCCTCAAGGAATATGCAGCCATCTCTGTGTAGGAAGCTACAGCAGCAGAGTTTGGTGAACCAGGGAAGTGTGAAGGTGAGGGCTACTGCTAATAGAAATGGCTTGGGGAATTCTGAGACAGACTAGCTGCATGAGTTAGCAGTTGTCTCATGGGGAACCTCTCCTAAACCAATCTTGCAGTGTCCATTAGACAGTATTTCTGATGAGCTTGCTGAAAGCTCTCCTGTGAGGCAGAAGAGCAAGAATGAAGGAAGAAGGAAGGACTTCCCTGACTCTTCTTGAGTGTGAAATGCTAGTTCTAGATAACTTTGGATTTTAGTGGAGAAGAACAAAATACCTAAAAATAAAATGTCCCTTCACAAGGGCTGTACTCTGTTTAGAAAGAATTGTAGCATTTAGAAACTGCATATATTTTCCAGCATTTGCTAACTGGACCATAGCAGGACTTCAGAGCATCATTTCTAGCACTTTTGCCATTTCATTCAACAACTTTCAGGTTGGAAAATGGGAGAAACGGGGATGTCTCTGCTGTACTGTGCTGCATGAATCTGGCTTCAGAAGACTTCCTTGAGCTCTGACTGCATTGCATTTGCCATTTGTGGGGAGAGATGGCAGCATGTGAGGGCCCCACATGACAGGGGAGGGGTTCTCAGCTGGTTGAGCATAGGACGGGTGCTTGTGGGGGCACCTGTAGCATGGCAGGACTGAGGCAACTTGTGCTCAGCTCCTGAGGTATGTCTGGGTCAAATGCATGTTATCTGGAAGGCCAGAATATCCCTCAGAATGGTGAAACAGCCTGGAAAATGTATTTGCCCATTTTTATCCTTGTCATTTAGCTGAACTCACCTCCATAGCACAGACAAGTAACTTGAGCCTTCTGAGTCTTAGCATTACCAGCTGAAAAAACAGGGTTAATATCAAGCTTACCTACTTTCCAGTGAGTTGCAGCTAATTAGAGTTAGCGTTAGTTAATGTTTGCACAGCCCTGGGATGTGAAAATGGTAATATCATGTTAAGTATTACTCCTGGTGCCTAGACACCATGATTCTTCATAACCAGAGCAGTCAATTAAATTAGCTGAAAGTGGAGAGATACAACAGCGAGGAAGGCAGAGGGAGATATACAAACTTAATACTGTATGCATGACAGCCTGCAGCTGCAGAGGGCAGGGAAAGCTCTGTTCCTGCTACTTAGGGAGCCAGAGAGAGAGCTCTGTTTGTGTAGGAGTGCAGATGTTCCCCAACAGCTTTGGGCTGCACTGCAGCAGTGCACTGGCTGAGAAAGGGAAGGGTCAGTTCCTGACAGATTTATGGGATAGAGGGCTCTGTTTAATCCTCACATGGCTCTTGCTCATAACGCAATGTAGAGGATGCTGGTTTCTTGTGAGGTCTTCCGGACAAAGCAGAGCAGCACCTTCCAGAGAGTGAAGGCCAACCCTGCCTTGTATCTGTCAACTAGCAGCATCCTCAGTGGGGAGTTAAGAAGACTCATCACTGTAGGCAGTACAGAGCAATGTTTCACCAGTCACAGTGCAAGACTGGGCATAACACAGCCTGGTCGGTACACTGTGTTCAACAGAGATCCATTTCACCCATGCCAGCTGTGGGCACAGAGCAGACACTAAGGGAGAGTGTGGGAGAAGTAGAGTGGTAACAAACCATCTCTGTTCCTAGCAAGGCACTGCTCTGAAGGGAAAAGAAAAGTAATGGGACTTGCTTGAAACCCACGAGGAGAATGTAGAAGTATGTGATGCCATTTTCCAAACCTGGATTTTGTCCAAGACACTTGGATCAATACCATGTTTTTGGGTGATTGATCAGAACTGCCTACCCAGTCAGGACCTTGGTTTGCAGCCTTTCAAGAGCCGTCCCCAGCCACACAGAGGTCCGACCACTTGTAAGGCATGATCCGCCAGGGAGGCAGAGGGAGGATTGTCACGCTCTGGAGCACCAGTGCAGTTTGTTACAGCTCCCCGGTGCTAACCTAAGTATTAGCTGAGGACTTGGCTAGAGCTCCTGGCCAGCTTCCATACACTGCAATTGTATTCTCCTGCCTTGAAATCCCCCTCCTCACACACAAGCACTCGCACACTCAATGGTTTAAGAGGGACACAGAAGCTGTCATTGCTTTCTGTCCAAAATTCCTGCACAGTGGTGGAGTTGGCTCATCCTTCTCAGGAACATACTCCATTTCAATGCCACAAGACATGAATTATGTGCCTGGAAAGGTTATGAAAACATTTTGGGATCCTTTGGAAGGAAGATGCAATCTTGAGATGAAGAGTGATATTAAAATGTCACCTGGTTTGACTCCTGGCATGATCAGGGCCTCAGGCTTTGACTAGGGAGAGGTGTCCTTGTGATGCTGGGAAAGATTGCTGACACTAAGCATATTCCATTTATGAAGATGTCTGTACAGGGTAAATGATTTAGGATTTTGTTCCTCCATTTTTCTCCTTTCCCTGTCCTGTGGTTTTTCTTCAGCCTCCTCCTCCTCCCCACACTCTCTTCTCCCAGAGAAGTCTGTCAGAATTATTATTCTCCCCGTATTAGAATGAATGATTAGTCTTTGTCTAGTTGCTTTCATTAATTAATTAAGTGCTGCATGAAAGAATATTTTTGTAAGTAACCAAGGCAGTTGCAGGGCTGTTGGGAGCATAGTAGGGCTCTCCATCAGTTTACAGGCAGAAAGGTGGGTGTCCTACACTGGGAACGCATTCAAACCCCCTGGTCCAGGTACCTTGCCCTACATAGGTTTGTACGCTCCTGACCAAGGACTGAGCCTCTGCATAGCTCCAGCTTGCCTTTCTCATTTCCTCCAAACCATCAGCCTAGTCCTTTCCTGTCTCAGTATACTCCCTGGGTAACTCCCATATTAAAAGAAGGCTCTCAGGGGAGGGCTGGGGTGAGGGGAGAGGTGGTGAGTGGAGAAGAGATATTAGACAGCAGTAAAGTGCTGTCTTTAGACACCCCACCTTTCCTATAAATATCCCAACAGCTCCTCTGCTTCCTAGCAGCACTAATGAGGCTCAACAGGAGTGATGGAGGGCAACAAAGGAATCACTGATGAACAATCAGAGATGGTGCTTGGCTGCTAATCGGACTAATGAGCTGCTTTGCATAAGATGAGAGGGAGGGAGGAAGATGAGCAGATGGGCTCGTGGAGGGAAGGCCAGTGGCAGCAGGAGCACCATGAGGAGTGCCCTGCAGCATGGCAGGGCTTGCTGCTGTGTCTCTACTCCTTCCTGGCAGGAGACACTGGCCATGAGAGGACCAGCACTGGGCAGTTCTGCCAGAGTGGCTCAGGCACTACCAAAATCCTGGAGTGAACCACGACTTATCACAACATGCCTCAACCTACATGGCAGTGCTTGTATTGTCCTTGTGCATCAGAGAGGTTAATCCAATCATTTGCTGAGGAAAGGGGGGACACATCTTGTGTAACTCCGGTGGCCAAGACACAGACATGGGGAACTCCAAAGGACAATCTACCCTACTCTTAGAGATATCCAAGTCAGGCTCGATTGATTCTCTAGTCTCTCTTCTGAGGGACACCAGCTGACCTCTGATCAGGTTCATACCCTGGGGATTATTATCCTTCTTTGAAGGGGATTAGCATCTTGCTCCCTACATTTTTCCAGTAGGAACAGGGGTCCACCTGTAGGTGAGAAACTCAGGCTTCACAGTGAGTCAGCAGCTGTGTTACTGTTGAGGAAAGCGTACAGGAGAAAGAGCAAGAGACAGGCATATGCTGCAAAGGCGATATGCCAGCCTGTGCCTCCGTGAGCCATGTATAGGCAAGCCATAGCCTAATCCTAGCACACATCACTAAGGTTTGCAAAGATTTTGTGACTCAAGAGACTTAAGTGCCTGGTGCACTCCAGCAATGCATGGCAGGTACACAAAGAGGATTTCCCATTTTGAGAATACGACACAGGCAAAACACATTTAAGTCACTTTTCCTGAGTACATTAGTACCACTTCTACTATGATTGCTAATGGGAGACCAAAGAGACTATGGTTCCCTGTTTTGCTTCCTACACCTGACTGCTGATCCTTCCAGCACTGCTGGGTGAGAGCTGATCTACCATCTCTGTCATCTTATTTCAGTCCTTGACATTTTTCTGAGGCTGCAGGCAACCACACCAGTTATGATCTCTATTGCCATTCAGACAAGTGTCTGCTAATAGCCAGCTGAGGTCTGTTAATGTGTTTTCCTTTCACAGAAGCTCCCCGAACAGCCAAAAAATGGTGACAACCGTGCACCAAGAGCAGCAGGTTAGAAAGGCTGCAGCATTGCTCTTGTTTGAATTCAGAAGCAGATGCTATAATTTATCTTGCAAATGGAACTGTAGGAATGATTTTCTGCCTTGCCTCCATAATTTGTTGGCACTTTATCTAGGTGCACAGCTGTGAATGGGGTGTCCTCACAGTAGGGAGAAGGCACTGAGCTCTCTGCCCACTTATCAGCTTGTACTGGAAGAGATGATTATGGGCTGGGTGCAGCTCTTCTAGCAAAGAGGAGCTGATGAAAACCCTACTTCCCCTGGGGCAGGCTATGTGCAAGGCTTTACATGGACTCCCACTCCTGATACAATCTCCTGTGTAAGGGGCATCTCTAGCATGAGATGGACCTAGAGAACAGAGAAGCCCCTGAGCTATGTAAAGCCACCAGATATTCAGATGAACTCTATGCTTCTCAAACTTCTGCAGGGAAAGAGAGTAATGGAAAAGGATCATTTAGCACTGGACAGATGAGAGTTACAGTGCTGTGTTGTCTAGAAGCCAGCCAGTTGGAATGCCCTCAGTGCTGGGCCAGGAGAGACTCCATGCCCAGGGGGTGTTCTCAGGGAAGCTGTGCTCCAGTTCTCCTCAGATGTTTTCCAGTTGCTGCTTTGCCCCTCCAGAGTCTTGCATGTTAAACTCCAACATGTGAACTCCTTAAGCTAGAGGATGTGATACTTATACCTAAACATGGAGATCTGAGGTGAACTGTGAGGCTGATCGCTTATGTGGTGTGTGGCCTTTGTGTTGCTTGCAGGATATTCAGTCCTGCCTCACTTGTCAAGTCTGCATGCCTAGAGTACTGCATTCTGTGACTTGCGGTGAGTGTCCCTCCTGTAGCCCTCCAAGGGCTGCTGAAAATGCTTCTCCAGGATCACCTTTTGGCAGCTTTGGAGAGCTGCAGAAGAGTGCTGTAGAAAAACCCTGAAGGTTTTCTCTGCATGGAGAGTACTGCAAGGAAGAGAAATAAAAAATACATGCTTGGCTCAAAATCCAACTCCCATCTTTTGAAATGGCCACCATGCTTTTCTGAAGCTTGATCAGAGAAAGAAATCTACCTCTACCTCTTTGTTAATGTGATGTTATCCTTAATTACTATAGTGGCATGAGACTAAAGAAGCCAGAGCCTCATGGATGTGCAGATGTAGATGTATAGATTTTGTGTGTCCCAAGAGTGTACAAGAGAAATCCATGATAGGTGACTGGGGCAGAACATGAAAACACAATGGACAAAATGCCACAGGAGTTTTGCAGTAATGGTTGTCACTGCCATGCTGGTGGTGGTGGCAGGAGTGCGTGAGTGGCACTGGATTGGTGGGATGAAAGAAGGGCTGGAGGCTAGTCTGTAGCACTGAGGAGGGAAAGCATTGCAAGGCAAAACTACAGAGGGTGATAGGAGGGTGTTGTCTATGGCCATTCGTCTCTGTCTGGTGTTATGGTTTGAGCCTGGCNGGGAGGGTGTTGTCTATGGCCATTGGTCTCTGTCTGGTCTGCTTTCTGTAACTGCTTTGCCAGCTTCAGGCTGTAATTGGCATTTACTGCCAGCTCCTTCCCTGGAGTGAAGAAAGGGTCCTGCTGTAGAGGCCTAATGATTATGTACATTTTTCCCTTCAGGATCCAGAGGTGCTAAGATTGCTCACATGGAGCACAGTTTTGTAACCTGTTCCCCTGCTGCTGATTCTGGCATCGGAACCTGAGAGCACAGGTACTTGTTTTCTCTAGCTATTGGCACACTTCAGTCTCCACCTGCCTCCTCTCCATATTTCTTTTCCCAAAAGTTAGTCAGGCAGAGTCAAAATGAGGAGGAAGGACACCAGATAGACCTGCCCCACAGAAATTTTTGCCAGCATATCCTTTCATAGCCTGGCCCTTAAAATACAGGCAGGGTGGTCGCTGGTGCCCTAAATGAGTATATTGCAGCTGATCACTGTAGCAATATCTTCCTTCCAGCTGGCAAATGCTCTCCTGCTTCCTCTGTGTAATAGGCTATTACGGCTGAAGGATGCTGGGTTATTCTGGTTTTTTGTTAGTTGTTGCTGTTTTTAGTTTGGGAAGAGAATGTCTTTGCTGAAACCATGGCGGGCAGGGGAGTATCTGTCATGTTACCATGACCATGGAGCTGTTGCGCTGCCTATATTTATTCCATCTGTACGATTATGCTGGGTCTCAGCAGCTGAGCTGCATCTGCAGAATTCTTCAGCTGAACACCTGGAAGTATTATTCTGGAGATATTTGTATCATTACACATTTGGATGGAGGTCAGAAGATGCAGATTCAACCATTTCTATCACAAACATTCATTGCAACTTTTGACAAGGTGTTTTAACCTTTTGCAACTCATCCTTGTGTCCCCTTTGCAAAATACAGATATCTAAATATTCTTCTTACCCACTTGGGTTACAACATGCATAACTGCCTCTCTTTGTGCTCCTGAGCATCACCATACCACAGACAGTTTTAGTTAATATTACAGCTCATCATTTTTAGTAAGTGATGATCCAGTGATGCTCTTTGCAAGAGGATGAAAGCTATGTTTGGAGTCCTGTTCCAGTTCTTCTCATATCAGTATTTTCTATATGTATTCTGTCTCCTCTTCTGTTTCATATTCCTTTTTTCCTCTGGAATTCTTTCATGCCATGCTGCTGTGGCAAAACAGCTGCCATGGAGAACCTCAGCTTTGACATATGTATGTGAGAAATAGGAGCTGACAGCTGGGAACAAAGTCCTCTTGTCTTGGATGAGAAACTGCAACTTCTTATTCCAAAATCTGCCGTCAATAACAATTTTAACTCTTAAGTTTCTGTTGACACCTCGGGCCATATTCATACAGCAAGGCAGCATTGTGGAAGGGCAAAAAACGAAAATGCATCCAAACTTTCACAAACATTTGGCCTGCAACAGTCACCTACACTTGCCTTGGAGCTCACTCTGTCATCTATTTAGACATCCATTTCCAGGGGCCATGTAATATCTGAGCACTTACATACATCATGTAGAATATTTACAAATGCAGTTGAGGAAAGGGGTCTCTGTAATTATCTTTCACATCACTGGCATATCTAACAGGGAAAGTCCTCTTTCTCTGGTAGATTGCTCCAGCAGAAGCACCATAGGACATGTTGCCATGGAAACAAAACCTTTTCCTTCTCATATTTCAATAATGTGTTGAAGGTTTTCAGGGCCTTTTCCCTTTTTTTTTTGTTCTGCTTGGCCTTTCAGCATTTACTGTGCATCATATGGTGGAAGTGCAATGCTCTTATTCAAAACCCAAACAAAAAACAACTCACAAAATTGTTTCTTCCATCTAAACTGACTCTGCCATCCTTCCCTCTTATTCCTTGTCTCTGTCATTTAATGGCTTTCTACGGCAATCTAACTACAAATCAGCAATTTGCTTTGTGTGATACAAAGTTCCTCTGCCTGTGCCCAAAAGCTCTCCCCAAGGGCAAGGGAGAAGCCCTGCTGCCGTGGACCTGTCTTGCAGATTAAGTTTTTCCCTGTTACACAATGCAGTTGAATGTCTTTTGGGGTATTGGGGGTGAGAAGGAAGGAGGTGTAAGCTTTTCCACTCTTGGGAAGAAAGTGATGAAATGTGCTTTCACAGTAATGATTTTCATCTCTTCAGATTCAATGCCTTGAAGTCTCTGCTGTGAAACCTACAACCACAGCTTTCTTGCTTCATTACATGGTGCTGGGTGCATTTGCTTATTAGAGTCCTGCTTGTGGAATTGCATAATGGATGAAAAAAGAGATCTAGGAGCAGTCAGGCACTGAGGAGATGGTCCTCACTATGCTGTGCAGCTGCCTGTTTCCTTGCATGGTCTATTCCTCTAACAAGTCCTGCAGCTCACTCTAAACAATGTATGTCCCGCAGCAGCTTCTCCCTTGCAGTCCACAGGTGACTCTCAGCTCATGAAAACTTTTTGAAAAGCCTAGCAGAAGGTCTTATGTTGGTGGCCATCATGTTACATCCCATTAGAATTCGTGGGCTGCATTTCAGATAAACATTGTTATGGGTACATTCTTCAGTCACAGCTTCCCTCCATTCTTTCCCTCCACTAGCACAGCTTTGGCTACCTTCGCCCTTACTTGCTAAAGTTGACTACAAAGGATGTAGTTTGTTTGTGTTCTGTTCCTTCTGAGTGTGTGGGAATAACTGTCAGCCCAAGAAGGCAAACAGTGTTTTCTAGATGATTAAAAAAAAGGAAAAGGCCATTTATTTGAATGTAGCAGGGATTTTGATGGCACTGAAGGCATCCTCTGACCCATCAAAAGGATAAGATAGGACATCCAAAAGCATGAGAGAATGCACAGGGTTACTGCATTTGAGTGCCATGAATAAGAAGAGAAGCTGCATCTCATAGCTGAGATACTGAAATGGGATGACAAGAGGGCAGATAATCAACAACCAATCTTAATGAGTGTTGGGCCTGCTGCAGAAAGAGAAAAGTAAAAGGACGGGTTTCTTACAAATCAAATTGTTCCTCTTTGGTAGTATAAGAACACATGCTCTAAACCCAGTCACCAACCACCATCACTAACTCCCCATAATCTACAGCAATTGACCCACTCCAGGAGAAGGGTCGGAGGGGAAGATTACCCGACCCCAGTGTGTGCACTGCTGGAAGGCTTAAGGCTGCAATAGCACAATAAACACAAGTGGCTCCCTCCCAGGGAGATTAGTCTGCTGTTTCCTTATCTGTGCTCTCAAACAGGAGTCAGGTTGAGCTATTTGTTTAGGAGACATCTAACTTGGGCTAGAAAAAGGTTCTGATGGATTCAGAATTGGCAAAATACCCCCAGTGTCCATGGAAAATGTTGGTCACAAGGCAAGGGTGTGCTTTGGGAGGTGCCGTCTTCCTGGGGAGCAGAACCACAACATTGAGCACTTGAAGTTGTGGAAGGCTTTGCTCTCCAGGTCGAAATGACACAGGGAGACAAAAGTGCTAAAATACACTCTGAGTTCACAGTTTAACAACAGAATTGTCTAATACCAAGGAAAGTGCTTGAGATTAAACCATTATGCAATTGCACTGTAAACTCATAATTGCTTCTAGTGTTTCCTTCCAAAGATGCAGGGCTGAACAGTGTCTCTTATTTTGTAGCAATTACTGATAACAAATGGTTTAGTTAAAGCTTAGTAAAGATACTTTTAGCTGAAGCCTCTATTTTTCCACTGTGGACTGGGACTTAATATTTTTGGCCACATCCCAAAGAGGTGACATTTCAAAGTATGAATAAAACTAGCATAACAACTTGCAATCGTGCAAAGACAACTAAGATCTACAATTCCTCTAATTCCTTCTGTTGTCTGCTGTTTTTTCTCATGATCCGTACTATCTCCATTTGGTTAAACAGCCAAATAAAAAGGCAAGAGCCATTTTTCTGCTACAGTTTTACCTAGCGCCTTGTACGAGAGCTGTTGGGAACTGCTGATGGGGGATGAGGGATGGGGCTCTACCAATAGAGATGAGCCTACTGCTGTGATGAGATGAGCAGACATGGACTACATAGAGCTGGGAGGGTGATCCCATGGGAAATGTAATCATCACACTGGTGCCAGTCACAGTTAGTAGCACTGGGGCTTAAATCCCCACCATCATGGTTATCAGTGCTGGCAGGAAAAGGGGAGCAATTTCAGCAGATGGAATATCTCTAATCTTCCTAGTAGTTGTGTTTGTGCATTGCTGCCATGAGGGCAAATAATCCGTGCATCTAAATCTCTTGTCTACACTTGGAGTATATCCAAATGGATGTCAAGGTAAACAATCACAAATCCTGGCTTGGACTGTCTACTTTTGAGGCCTCTAGTGATGTCGTCAGGCTGGGTGGTTGTGGATTATGATTCCTGCCAAATGTACACAGGACTTACTGAATGTGTCCTTTGGAGCAGAGTTCCCTTCCCGGCATGGCTTTTAAGAGCCAATCCCTGTGCTGGCACCTGAGCCAGTCTGCAGCTTTGTCTTGCAGTGGAAAGGGGCTATGGACTGATAAAGAGCAAGAATTTGGGACAGATGGGAGAGCGTGGGTGACAGCCTCTCCCGTGAGATTTTGTGAGCACATCATTTTCCTCAGGGGAGGGCAGCAATGTGATGCTCTGGGGGCTTGGCTGGGCTTCTCCGAGGTACTGATGTGCTATGTGACTGTGCTCCATGGCTGCCTGGCTGCTAGGGGAGAAATCAGCAGAACTGGGGGGCATGGGGTAGGAGGCCAGGCTGCTCTCTGGGTAAGAGGGTGGGTGTGCCTGTGGGTGCAGTTTGACTGCGGTAGGAGGTGAAGTGGATGCCCACCCCAAGCTAGAGTCCCAGTTAGAGGTGCATCCTCCAGCCACTCACCCCAACTCAGCACTCTGGCCCCTTTCATTCCAGAGCCCATAGCTTTCACACTGCTGTCTCAGAGATTAAATGGTTCCTGCTTCCCTACCTGTCCAGAGGCTGCTTCCTATCCCTTCCACAGACCAGCCCCATCCCACTTTGCTTCTGTATACCCCTCCTAAATCCTTCAGAGCTGCCCACATGATACATAAAGTTTGCCATCTCCCGCCCCCCTGCTGCCTTTTTTTCAAATGTGTCCCTTTTTTCTTCATTCTTGTCAGTGACAATTTTTGCTGCTTAGTGTGGCTACTCCAGCCACCCCTCACCTGACTCCCCAAAGGAATGATTGCTCCAGTGCCTTATGCAGATGTGCAAACAGCGGGATGCAGGCAGCACTTCCAAAATGTCTCCTCTGAATGAATCAAAGACCACAAAAATACCCGTGACTAGGGAAAAGTTGACTTATGCTAGTTCTATTGTTGTTGACTTCTACTAGCAGTACAGTAATTTTGTCTTATTATTTTGTTCTAACTCTGTCATGCACTTGTTTAAAAAAATGAAGGGGTTTTGGTGGAGGAGGCCAAACTAATTGGGCATTTGGGCCAAGTTTGAGAGAAGATAGTGGTGTTTTGAAACAGTTAATTTTGGACACAGATAAAAATTTGATTTGGGTGATTTTGGAATAGGATTTAAAAATACTGAAAAAACACTATTATTGCTAAAAAAAAGTGACCTTGCTGAAAAAAAGAAAAATGGGAACATCTTTTCAGAGTGATTAAATAACTTCAAACTGTAAGATAGGTCAGTTTGAAAAGAATGAAAGGGGTCAGGCTGAATCCAGAATAAACTACTTTGCTTAAAATCTGCTTAAAAATATTGCTCTGGGTTGAATCTTATTGAAGGTTATATAAAAATAAATAAATGTCTCCCCAGCTCTACTTTACACAACAGTGAGAAATGCTAGAGGTGGACTTGCAGACTTTTGAATGGAAACAACCCTATTTTTGTACAGTACAAAAAGAAAGAGATAGTCATGGCACAGCAGAATGTACAACCTATAAAGAAAAGAACAGAGGGAAAAAGAAATACAGTGAGAAAGGAGGAAGCCTTGGTAATATATATTTGTTTTATGGTGATACGTTTTATTAAAGGCACTTTAACCACTTGTTTGGGCTTGTTTAAACACCAGTTTTATACAGATTTAACGAAATCGGTTTACAAAACAATTGAATTGAGTCAGGCAGTATCTGAGAGCACAGGCACTTGTATCAGAAGTGTTTATATTGGCTTAGCTTGTGTCAGTAAATGATCCTTCCTCTGCTGCCCTGCTTCCTCCCACAGCAGTCTCTTGATTGCATTGCAGGTGGCTTTGCCTTCCTCTCTCCCTGTGGAATTTGACCCCATCCCCCTGCAGTAGAACAGCTGTGAGCTGGACGGACAGGCAGAATGAAGGCCTGTCTCTCTGGTGGGCTTTTTGGGAGGTGGTTCCTGAGGAGGGAGAAAGAAGCAGAGGGCATGGCTAGCAGCTTTGCAGATGCAATGCCTGCATCAGCACAGAGATGCAGCTTGCAGCTGACTACGGTAGAGCGCTGGCTCACCCAACAGCCATTTTAGCTGCAGGAGCTCAGACCCAAGGAAAAAAGTTGTGGGGTTTTTATTTTTTCAGAAAGCAAGCAGTGCATGCAAGGATGCCACTTCTTCAAGTTTTGTCCCCTGCTGGCTAATTCCCTTCCACCCTAGAATGTTTTGTGAAAATGTCTTTTTGCCCAGGTTACAGTGCTACTGTTATTAGTTTCCTTTGCCTCTTTACTGACTATTGCAGTGTGGGCTCCAGAGAGGTACAGGGGAGAGAGTGCCCCTTGCAAACCAACCTCTGTAGGGCGACATCCCTGACATTTTTGTACCTTCCTGCTCTTTATTTGTTGCTGTACTGTCACGTCAGCAGGTGACATTTTAGCCTCGACCTACGGCTGATGCATAAAGAGGAAGAGAGAGAATGGCCAGGCTTTGTGGTGGAGACATGTGATTCCCAGCACCTGTCCTGGAGGATCAGCTGCCTGGCACTGAGTGTGTCTTCTGGCGCATCAGCTGAGGGTGCTGTCCGTGTCCAGGTGTTCACAGGTGATGTTGCTTCGTGGAAAAATAGAGAGCAGAGCTTTTCTGCAGGATGACAAGGACACACCTGTTAAAAAACACTTGTGTAGGCCTTCAGTGGGAAAGAAGGAACCTGTGTGCCCCAGCATGTTGTGACCCTGACCAGTGTCTGGGTAACATTATTTTTGTAGTGTTAATTTTGTAGTGACCAGTTGCAAGTACCCCCTGCGGTGCAGGACTGGAGCCACATTCAGCTCCTGGGATGGGGCTACCCTGTGATATGGTACATACAGCCTGGGGAATGAGATGCTGGAAAGCACTGCCATGAAAAGGGAGCTGGGGGTCTTGGTTGATGCCAAGTTGAACATGAGTCAGCAGTGCCCTGGCAGCCAGGAGGGCCACCCTGGGGGGCATCAGGCATCTGGCAGCCGGGAGGGCCAACATGGGGGGCATCGCCAGCTGGGCAAGGGAGGCGATGGTCCTGCTCTGCTCTGCACTGGGATGGCCTCACCTCGAGTGCTGTGTGCCGTTTTGGGCACCTCAATATAAGAAAGGCATTAAGCAATTACAGAGCGTCCAAAGGAGAGCAGCAAAGATGAAGGGCCTTGAGGGGAAGCCGTGTGAGGAGTGGCTGGGATCACTTCGTCTGTTCAGCCTTGAGGAGACTGAGGGGAGACCTCATTGCAGTCTGCAACTACCTCGGGAGTGGAAGAGGAGGGGCAGGCACTGATCTTTTATCTGTGTTGAGCAGTGAGAGGACCCGAGAAAATGGCCTGAGGTTGAGTCAGGAGAGGTTTAGGTTGGATAATAGAAAAAGGTTTGTCACCCAGAGGGTGGTTGGGCATTGGAACAGGCTCCCCAGGGAAGTGGTCACAGCACCAAGCCTGACAGAGTTCAACAAGCGTTTGGACAATGCTCTCAGGCACACGGTGTGACTCTTGGGGATAGTGCTGTGCAGGGTCAGGAGCTAGGCTCGATGATCCTTGTGAGTACCTTCCCACTCATTTTATTCTGTAACTGTGATCCAGCCGGTAGCCAGATCCAGCGGCCCCTGGCACTCGGCGGGCCTGGCGGGGCGCAGGAATGCACGCTCCACGGCCTCTCCTGAGGGAGCTCGGCGGGGCCGTGGCCCGGGGCAGCTCCCGCCGCCACAGGGCCGCGCACGGGCTCACCGGGGCGGCGGGCGCCCCCTGCCCGACGGCGCTGGGCGCGGAGCCGGGCCCGGGCCCCTCCCCGCCCGCACAGCTCCTGTCCCTTCGTTAATTTCTGCTTCACACTTCCCGTGGCCTCGCCTCGCCACTGCGGCCGTCCAAGATGCTCACTCTCACTAGGCCATCCTTCTCAATCTGGTACCTATCAAGCTAAATGAGGCATAATTAGGAATCATTATGACATGACATGGTCTGGAATGAGAAGCAGATGGGGCTTCCCCCAGGATGCACCAGGTTGGATTTCAGGGAGGAGGGGATGGGGACAGAGCAGGGACATGACAGTCTGTCATGGCTTCCTACCTGTTGTCACCTCCTCTGGCAGGGGCTGGAGATGCTGTCCCAGTCAGCAATGTGCTGCCCCAAGACCTGTGATATGGGGTCTGTGCTGTGAGACACCTATCTTGGCCACTCTGGCTGCTCTGTAGTGGCTTTACTCATTTTCTGTTAGAAAAGTGAAGCAGCACTTGGGTTTGGCCATGTGTGCTGTCCCTCAGACTCTTCCTTCTATGCAACATCAGTTCTAACTTTGCAGTAGTGAATGGAGTTTTTCTCTAGGAAGTAGGTGGAAGAGAAAGAAGTGAGGAGTATTGACCAACCTGATCTCCTTTTATGACCAGGTGACCTGGTGACCCACCTGGTGGACATGGGGAAGGCTG